>APFE030023964.1:0-27921 GCA_000404065.3 Pinus taeda | reverse complement strand
GAGTCTAAGGGGTCACAATATAATCACAACCTACATAACAATAATAATGTAAGGGCACAACAATAGCAATAGTGGCCTTCTATGGGGAACAATAATTACAATATGGGGACTACATGGGCACAAAAATAACAATAAGGGGGCTACACTAACAATAACAATAAGGGAGATACACTAACAATAACAATAAGGGGCTACGCTAGTATTATAGGGACCTAACAAGAAGTCAACGGGAAGATATTTACTGTAAGGAGAGCATTAAGGAATCCTCCATATTCCAACATGAGGAAACTAAAGGAAAATGATTTGGAAGGACTTGGATAAATAAATTGAAAATATTACCATTGATTACTTTTCTTGCATTCACCATATGGAATAGTGAATGGAGGATACCTTACGAATAACAATTAATAATGTAATCCACTAATGAAGGTGAGGAATTTCAACAATGATAAAAATGGAACCCAAGTTACTGCATGAATTCCAATGCGTAAATGGATGTGTTGACATCAAACATGAGGGAAACCAATCAATTAACAACCAATGATGAATTTCATCTACTGAACATGAGGTAACCTACCCATGATTTTGATAGTCTGAAGGTGCTACTCTAGGCTTATCTCTTAGAGCAATGTGTTGTCATTGATAAGAGATGAACCATCAACAAAAAGTCACTGGAGACATTTTATACAAGAAAAAGAAAAAGATAAATATGTTTGTTGATGTTGAATATGACTTGAAAGAGAATGCATAAGAAATTGGCTATAAGAAGGTATGTTGAAGTTGGCATTATGTTCAAAATTGTAAAATTGATAATGCAATGCAATATTGAAACTTAATAGTGCGACCCCATAGGACAAAGGCTAGAGTAATATTAAGAGGAAGTCATGAGGCTTCATTAAAACATCATGGTGGGATACAAATGGCTCATGAGCCTAAGAATTTAGAGCCACATGGGTACCAAGTGGCTAGCAAGGTACTAATTAAGATACCCATGTGAAGGTAGGTTCTACCAACAAGTTACAATAGTTAAATAGAAATAAAGGGTGGTGTTTCACATTAGTGGGGTTGATCCAATGGAAAAATGAAATTAAATTCATAAAGGTATAGTGTAATGTGAGGTGACATACCCTATATTACATATAGCAAAAACATTACCCACCACATTATATCAAATGTGGATAAAAGTGGCATAAAAATGATGTAGAAACACCAATTTTTTATATTGTGCCTAGAAAAATAATAAACACCATTGCAAAACTTGTTTAGGACGATTCCTAATAGTAAAAAATAATAAAAAATTCATCAAACTATGGAAAAGTAGTAAATGTTTTATATAAATAGGTGAAAAATGACATGTTTACCATGTATTGGAATTTGTATGCAAATTGTCACTTAGAGTTTGAAAAAACCCCAAACTATGTCAACAAATTGCAAAAGTTATGACTATAGAAATTCAAAATTTTCAAGACTAGTTATTTTCTTAGCTTCATTTTTTCATTTCCATCCATTTAAATTTATTTTTAATGCAAACATTTTATGATTTTTTTTTTTTTTTAATAAGGAAAGAATATATGTGCTTATTTTTCATATGAGGTCCATATATGCAGCCCTATACATAATATTCCTCATGGAAAGGCATTTATATATGCACCAATCCCTAAGGAGAACTGTGTATATGCAAACAAATGAAGTAAAAATTGATTTTAACATCAAAAAATGATTTGCATGTAGGATGGTGATAATGTGGAGAGAGAGATCATGATGAAGTTAATAATGAAGTGCTTAATGATGTTGAGGAAATAAATTCTCTTCAAGAGTATGGCTTCTCAAAATTCTTCTGAATGCCCAATATGCAAGTGAAAAAGTTCCTCCTACAACCATTGATCAACTGTTGGAGCTTGAATCATGATGCATTCATGCTAGATGATTAACCACTCAAAATTGAAGTGGAAGACATTTATTTCATAACCAATGTCTCCTGGTGAGGAGAAGCTAAAACACTCAAAATCAAGTTGGAGGCAGTAATACAATCTGAGTCCATTGAGATTTACTATTTTGTTGGGAATAAGAAAGTTGGCTCCAAACACCTAAAAGAGATATTCAAAATTTACCACCGAGGATCATTTTTTACACCATTACTTGAGTGGTAGGATCTACATCCTTACATTAAGAATCACATTTGTAGTGTACTATGCATTAGAGTGTAGGCACCCAACATTATTTGATTGGTGCACTACCCTCCTATTCAACATGAAGACACAACTTGTAGAGTGCAAGTTGGGAAATATGAAAACTTTGGCTATGGGAGGATATTATGCTCCTTCTTCGAGTGATTTCCATCACTTAGTCCACACATGGAGCTTAGCATTTTAGACTCACCAGAGCCTCACGTGACTTAATGGGTGGAGCTAATGATGAGACTAGGAGGTGAGAGAGTCATGACTATCACCTGTGAGGATGAGTTCTTCACCTAGATGGCATGCCATATTATAACCATCAATGACTGCCAATACGTTGGATTAGATTTCTAAGGATATCTCGAGATAGTATTTTCCCTAATGCTACGTGTTGTGATATAGGTATTTAAATTTATATGAACTTTTTCTTTTTATGAAATCCAACTCAAGAATCAGCCAAATATTTTTGGGGTGGGAAAATATCTAAGAAATTCTATGACTTGAAGGTTATGACTATCACTTCTCTAGAGGTAGATGAGAAGATTAAGATGAAAAATAGGTTGATAGAGTTCATTGATATATGTAGTGGAACTAGGAGTGTTGGGCGCGGGATCCCCCAAGGGAAGTTTTGGGGCTTAAAGCCTAGAGTTTGACTAAATCCGATGTAAGACTCCACATTTTGTGGGTGTGGAGCACGAACTTGTAGATGAGTCATATGGTTGTCTACCCTCATTTTTGTAAATGTAATGTGGCTTTAGAGATCTACCCATGGTCCGCAGACCATGGTATTTTATAAATAGAGCAAGGCTCTAAGTTGTAAATCACCAAATCAATGGCGGAATGAAGATGAATAATTGAGTCTTATCTAAGAGTAGAGTTGAGTCTTGGATATTAGATTAGGAGAAGGCTCTGCAACTGAGTGCACAGAGGCCTAGTAGTCCATAGTTGAGTGCGTGAACCCCTACAACTGAGTGCGCAGGGCAGTTGAGTCTGTAACCGATTGAAGCATTAATAAAGAGAAGTTTTATATCATTCCTGTGTATTTATTTACTGTTTTTTGCATTGAATGTATTGGGTATAAATTACATTTCTATTGTTTATATGATGCGTGAACATATATGATTGTGTTGATTAAGTGAATATAGGATAAAGTATCTATTTACACAAAGTTAACTAACAATTATAAGGAGATAAGTCAGATCCGTGGTGTAACTTGGGGAAATGGCGCAAATCGTTGCCTTAGCAGCATGAAAGCACCTCACCCCTGGTTAAGGCTGTGTGAAGGCATTTATAACAGATCACGAAGGCCTCACAGGTCAAGGCAGTGCGCAAAGTGACCTGGGTGAAGGTATTCACAGTTGGACTAAATTGACCCCTCTGACATCTCAAGGGTGCGGAAACTTGGTTCCAGCATTCCCCCATACTGCTTCGGGTGAGACCTTATTCTGTGCTCCGTGGGCTATTGCCAAAAGGGCCAGTAGTGTAGGGATTTGTTTGGCTAATTAACTCTGAACCTGGGTCAGGCCCCATCAAGCTAACAAATGGTTCCATTATTGGGACTAGATTCTGCATAGAGATGTCTGATGTCGTATCATTGGAATCCAACTAAGAAGGAAATTGAAGGTTGGTTGGATAGGAGAATTCATGATTTCATGGCGTAGGAGAACAAGAATCTACGACTGATAAAAAGAGTGGTTAGACTTCTACTATACAGAGAGATCCACGAAATATTATTCGCATCTTTCCCTACTGAGTTGTACAAGTGGATCGCAAAGCTAGCAAATAGCCAAGGAAGGTGGAAACTTGACAATCTTATTGTTTGGACCCGAGAGTTGGTGCCCAGATTGGAATCATCAGAGGATAAGATCTTGCACGTTGTTGATCACTGGTTCAATCGGATTATAGGAGGATTCATTACTGAGTTCGTGGTAGACACTTCAGTCACCTATAGCGAGGTAGAGCGTTTCTTCCTCAAAGGACCACGAGGTAAGTACGTAGAGTCTCTGAATACTTGGATTAAAATGTTATTGTGTGAAAAGAAGGTTATGCAATTACCTTGATGTTCGGAGCTACACGAAGTGGAAAAACATACAAAAATGAAGGAAGTAAGGGACTAGAGAATAGCCCTTTGATTTCACCTCCGCGAGGGGACGAGGAAGAACTCATGAAGGTCTCACCACGAAGTGCAATCCGTTTGATAAGGCAAAGGATTTCGTGCATACCACCCCCACCCACACTGCCACCAGCTTCACCACCTTCACCTCCATCTTCACCCGTACCACCTTCGCCACCACCGCGAGTCAATATGGCAAGCACGATAAAGTTACCTGTGTTCAAGAGAGTAGGAAATGAGGATCCAGACCAGTTTTGGTTCGTGATAATAGCCATATGTGAAGCATAGGGAGTTATAGGAAAAAATATAAAGAAAGAAACACTAGTTAGTGCCTTGCAGGACCGCACGCTGACCTGGTATATGAAGCATTCTAATGACAATCCAAATGCGGGGATTGCGGATATCCAAATTGCGCTAAATAAGGAATTTAGCAGGCCAAAATCAGAGGCACAACTGATCATTGGATTGAAAGAGATCACAATGCTACTAGGCGAGATCCTTGAGAGCTGGATCAGAGGCTGAAGTGCACGATTCACGAAGCTAATATGAATCTGACAGATGTTCAACACCGTGAATGGTTTGTAGCATTGTTAATGTCACATCTGAGGAGCGCATTGTCACAACAAAAGTTAACAACTCAGGTAGAGGCCATAGAGATTGTGATGAGGCTTGATGATACCCCAATACAAGATCCTAACTTGGGAGTTCAGTAGATCCACGCATAGTTGAAAAACTTATGCCTTGAGATGCAGAGTCTGAAACATGATAGGACAGCTCGACCAGAAGTGCAAAGAGGTGTGGTGCGTAAAATGCAAGGGTTAGGGTCATGATAAAGACCATTTCCCGGTGTTCACAAATTACCTTGCGGGAGGAGGACCAATGTTGTTAAGGCTGGAAGCACACGAAGGACCTAGTGCGGCACCTGCTTTTTGGTGCGCGATTTGTCAAATAGGTGGAAAGCATGCTAAGGACAACTGATATTTGCTACAAAAACATACACAAAATTTTCAACGGTTGTTCTGTAATTTTTGTAGGTTGGTGGGACACGAGGAGTGAAATTATAGAAGCTATGAGTTGATGATGGATAGAACTCCCACCTACAAGGTTCAGGCCAAAATGCGACCCCTAGACTAGAGTGCAGGGATGGCACGAATAGGATTTCAAGGGCATGCATGAGGCCAAGGTGGCAGAGGACCTGGAAGAGGTCGCAGACAGTTGATATGCTATGATTGCGGAGGGCCAAGACACTATGCCCATGATTGTACAAATTCAACATGTCCATCATGTTTGTATTGTACCTTGTTTGATCATGAGATGAAGGACTGTCCTATGTTGATAGCTAGGATATGCAACAAGGGAGCGCTACCACCTCCCCCGACTCAGAACCTACAGATAATGATGTCTAAGCCATGCAAGGAAGATCCAAATGTGAACATTGTGCTCCGAAGTGGAGTTATGATGGGAGATGATAAAGGCAGACAACCAGAATATAACACTTGGGTTCACAAAGCTCTGATGAAAGAAGTGGCGTTTGATTTGGAGCGTGCTAAGGAAACCTTCATGGAAGCTAAGAAGAGCTTCATTGATGCCTCCACTTCAGGAAGAAAAGATAGACCGGAGCTGGAAATGAACCTATCTATGCTTATGACATTCCTGGAAACATGTATGAAGCTACTATGCAATGGTAATGCTGTAAAGGGACTACAAGAACTCATTAACATATGCACTGGGACCGCGCTAAGAGAACTACGTGTAGTCCGGAAGATTGGAAAGCATACGATGAGGATGGGAAGAGAAATGAGGTTAACCAAGCAGATTGGAGAATATGAGACAGACCAAGTAATTCTAGATTTAGGATCAGATGCGAATGTTTTGCTGAAGTAGACATGGGAGCGCATGGGGAGGCCTACACTGTAATGGTCTTCTATTCAGCTGCGAATGGAAAACCAACAAAAGATAATACCTATGGGGAGATTGCAGGGAATCACTATGGATATTGAGGGAGCGAGCGTGCTAGCAGAGTTTGAAGTGATAGAGATTTGATGACGACAATCCCTACCCTGCGCTCTTAGGAATTGATTGGGCCACTAACATGAATGTGGTGATTAATTTGAAGAAGAGCAAGATGATTTTTGAGAAGAAGTCTTTCCGTGTAGTTATACCCTTAGACCCTGCCGAGGGATCACGCTATACAGAGTCGATGCACAACTATGAAAGTGACGATGATTTGGATTGTATCTACAAGATAACTGTGCGAGAGAAAGATTGGGTAAATCCCACTGCGGACGGATGGATCTCATGGGAGCGCGAAAGCTCCTGCACTTCAGATTCAGATGAGGAAATAGAATGATGGCAGAACTGGTTACATGAAGTAACCATGCTTAATTTTAATATGATGACAAGGTCACTGTGCTGCATATCGACAAAAGTGAGAGATCTGCCTACTTATGATGGATTAGGTGAGGTAGATTCTTTCTTGGATAGATTCGAAAGGGAGGTGCCAGAAAAGCAACGTTTCTAGGCCTTAAATTGGGTACTGCATGCTACACCTACGAGGTGGTGGGGTATGCACAAAGGGAGGTTTGAAGATTGGCGCACATGTAGAAGAATGATGCACTTATGGTTTGGGAAACATATAGTGTGATTGCAAGATAATACAATGGATAGGATGGTCCACATGCACATCTATCCAAGTGGGTACAGGCATATGGTAAACAACTTACACGAATGCACATGAACTTCGCGTTGGGAAATATGGTCAATAAGCATGTGTTGGGGGGGAAATGCATAAACAACTCCTTGAGTTGCAATGACAAAGTGTGGAGAGAAAAATCGCACAGAAGATTATCCACACAAAAGCATTTAACGAAGTGTGCGGACTGTTGAACAAGGTATGTAGTGCATAGCGAAATGATTGGGACTTGCGCGTACCAATGATTTTATGGGCTTATAGGACAACGTACAAGAAATTTACAGAACAGATGCCTTTTAGGGTGAGCTATGGAGCAAATGTTGTAATGTTGATGGAGTATATCATGCCTAGTCCATGCATAGCAGTGCCCGTGGATATGACGAATCACGGAGCCTTGGAAGAAGGGATTGCGCAGTTGGAAGAGCTCGAAGAAGAACTCTTGGGACCTGATGAAGAGATCCAAAAGGGTGATCTTAGGCTCCAAGAACTCATGAATGAAAGTGTTCAGTTTAGGAAGAAAAATGCCATTGTGGAAGTAGAAGTCAAGAAGTTGGAGGACAAAATAAAGAAGGACTTACTTGATAAAAAGATCGTGGTGATAGAACAGAATGAGCTCATTTACATTGACGAACTTGGGGACTAATGCTGAGGGTTGATCAGTTTGATGCCTTGGATTGGATCATATGTTATTAAGGAGACCTTGGATAGGGGTGCGATGCGGTTAGTGAAGTCAAATGCCAAACTCTTCCCAGGAAAAGTAATCGATAGCGAAGTTAAACAATGAACTCTTCCCATCTGACTAGCCACAGGGAGCACAGTCTTAGTGCTCCAGGAAGTTGAAAGGAGGCATGAGACTATAAACTACTCTACCCGAGAGCTGCGCAATGACAGGACTGCACACAGGAGTGAAGTGTCACAAGGTCTATGACAGCGCAAGGGTAGTTGTGCTACCACGTAGGTTGGCTGGAAAGTGATCATTATAGTCACTATTCATGATGTGATGCTTGATTTGAGACCAAATGCAGCGGGCAACAGGAATTTAAGGTAGGCTTTATGGGTTAGATTTGGGAAAATATACCACCAAGGGAGCATTAATGGACCAGATTTGGGGGGAACGGCCGAATTTGAATTCAAAAGTCACTATAAATTGCAAAGGGCTACCCAAAAAATAACACTTGGCCATTTTAGAATTGAGCTGTCGTGCACCCAGACTTGTTTGACCTGTTGGGGTTGAAGGCGTTGTTTGAGCACCTACCTGAGCAGTTGAGAGATTTGTGGAACAACAAGATGACAACATCTAAAGAAGCCAGGGATATCAAAGAGATGACCACTGAAGAGGTTGCGTAGGCCATGCCAATAGGATATGCCCCTGAGAGCACTGGGATAGTTGCAGAAATCCCTAAATCACCGCACATGTCGAGAGCCAATAAAGATAAGTAGCCCATGGTTCTGGTGCACATGTCCCCTAGAAACCCACTATGAACTAAACTAGCCATGGAAGAGGAAGAGGAAGGAAGGTGAAGACATGGAGGTGGAAACCAAGGGCGCAGACCCTCTAACCAAATTGCCCGTGTATGTTCCTCCATGGAAGGGGAAGTTAAAGGTGCCTAAGGACCTAAATGAGAGCAAGAGCTCTTTACAAACTTCGCTGCTACCTGATGATATCTTTTTTGAAGGAGCGCACTTGGGATGGGTGTTGGGTCTCAAGTTTGAAGATTGGGATCTCACGGACCACAAGAAATTCCCACACTTAGCAACTGTGTAGCTCATGAGGCCGAAGAAAAATATAGCGGCGGGAGTCATAGAGTTGGAGCTGCATAAGTGGTTGTGAGGAGTAGAGAAAGCAGGGTTGATAAACTTGCTCTAGGTGTCGCATTACCATCGTGATCCAGTAACTATTTTTGTCATCAGGCAGCATCTCTGCCTGGTGCATGATGGGTGTTTGTGGCTAGAGGAGCCCATCCCCATCACAGACCACCTAATCCACAGAATTAATCGACTCCCTTGCAAGGGGGAGGGCCCAATAGATATTTCAGAGGGTAAGAGTAACGATCTGTCCATCGCAGAGGCCATGAAGAAAAAATTCAAGTTGGAGAAGAAGAAGAGGGGGTATGCGATCTCCAGTATCAACAATAATGTAGTCAGAGCTGTGACCCAGATACCGGCTGGAAAGGTTATGCAGAAGTGTCGCGTGGATGAGGTGCCCTCTCCGATGGTAGCACCTGGCACACAATGCATAGAGGGGGTCCAATTTAACTGGTCCAAGTACTTGTGCAAGGAGTTCCTGAGGAATTTTCGTGAGACGCAGGAATAAGGGAAGACTTTACACTATGCGTGGCCTGCTATCCATAGTGCTGGTGGCTTGGGAATTTCTTGAGGACAACTAGTTCCCCACAATTGCAAAGGATCTTCCGAAGGTAGTGAAGTACACTTCGTTATGGGAAATTGAAGATGTGCAGAGGATTTGAGAAAACAAAATAATTTTGGTGTTCATGGAGATGAAACTCAAAATGGGGATTAACCTCGGGAGATGCTCTATGTTCTGTAGGATGAAGTAACTGTAGAACTATGGGCTAGGGAGGTGTGTGCGCTATAGGTGTTGAGTGAACAACGAATTAACATGGAATAACTAAGACTGTAGCAAGACGAGGTCATAACACATAATAGGTAGCTAGTGTAGGTGGTTGAAGAGGCCTGCCAGATGGTCCCTAAGTTGGCCATCCTAGCAGAGGCATGCATTCCAGAGGTTAGCAGCAGGGGTGCGTGAGGCGTGAGACGAAATGGCTAAGGTTTAGCTGGAGCTGAACCTTCAGATAACTGAGCCGCAGTTAAAGGCATAGCCTTCAACTCCACCAGAGGTGAGGGAACAATGTGCCAGTGCCATCACAATGGGAACAGAGGAGATCAACAGTGCAGTGAAGAACTAGACCAAACTTTTGGAAGATTCATTCGAGGTCCTCACCACTTTGCAAGAGGACCTAAAAATACAACGCTTAGAAACATAGGCACGTAAGCTGCAGCAAAGATATGATGATATAAAAGGGACCATGCAAACAATGACCCTTACATAGAGGCTCGCGCGATGCAACAAGGAAAAGCACTCAAAGAGTAGTTAGACGCGGTGTGACATAAGGAAGTAGTGTTGAAGGTGCGTGTCCAACCATGGATCGATGAAGTCTTCATCATTACAGCCTCGATCGAAGCCAAGCTTACGCAGATGTAGGGAACGCAGGAGTAGATGCAAGGAAGCAGTTCAAATATCGTGGTCTTTGAACAACGCGTGTAGGAGGTACTCGAGGGCACAAAGATCACCACACTGACAGAGTGACTCGAGGGTGAGTCAAGATGTTTGTGTTGGGGGCCTATTGGGAGCAGGATCCCCCAAGGGAAGTTTTGGGGCTTAAAGCCCAAATTTTGACTAAATCCGATGTAAAGACTCCGTGTTTTGTGGGCACAGAGCGCAAACTTGTAAATGAGTTATAAGGTTGTCTACCCTCATTTTTGCAAATGTAATGTCAGCTTTAGAGATCTACCCATGGTCCGTGGACCATGGGATTGTATAAATAGAGCGAGGCTCTAAGTTGTAATGAAGATGAAGAATTGAGTCTTATCTAAGACTAGAGTCGAGTCTTGGGTCGTAGAGTAGGAGAAGGCTCTATAGCTGAGTGCACAGAGGCCTAGTAGTTTGTAGCTGAGTGCGCAGACCCCTACAACTGAGTGCGCAGGGTAGGTTGAGTCTGTAACCGATTGAATCATTAATAAAGAGAATTTGTATATCATTCCTGTGTATTTATTTACTATTTTTTGCATTGAATGTGTTGGGTATAAATTACATTCTATTGTTTATATGATGCACCAACATATATGATTGTGTTTATTAAGTGAATATAAGATAAAGTATATGTTTACGTGAAGTTAACTAACAGTTATAAGGAGATAAGTCGGATCCATGGTGTAACTTGAGGAAATAGCACAAATCATTGCCTTAGCAGTGTGAAAGCACCTCAGCCCCTGGTTAAGGCTGCACGAAGGCAATTATAACAGATCATGAAGGCCTCGTAGGTCAGGGTAGTGTGCGAAGTGACTTGCGCAAACGTATTCACAGTTGGACTAAATTGACCCATCAAACATCTCAAGGGTGCAGAAACTTGGTTCCAGCATCCCCCCATACTGCTTTGAGTGAGACCTCAGTCTGTGCTCCACGGGCTGTTGCTGAAAGTGTTTGTAGTGTAGGGATTTGTTTGGCTAATTAACTCCGAACTTGGGTGAGGCCCCATCAAGCCAACAAGGAGGGATTAACCCAGAAAGTGCCAATGGCACAAGGAGAAGACTTATCAGAGGATGTACAACATCAAGTTAGGAGTCCTAGAAGTGTAGGTATTGCTTTTCCAATAATTGGCCAATTTTATTGTGTGCTACCATGAGATTCATTTAATGTACACTTTTTAATTTTCTTTACTTATGTGCAAATGATCTTTAAATGAATGCATTTACATGATTATGATTTAAGGTTATTGCTGATATTGATTCTAATGCATCACATAATTCACTAATGTGTTAATGACATGGTTCCTACTTTGAGGAATATGGAGATATGTAATAAAATCAAAATAATTTAAAGAGTCTTACCTATAGAAACCTATGGAAAAAAGTAGGATCATGGACCCTATATTGAACATCAATTGAGACACCACTAGATAATAATCCAAATGAACCACTAAATATTAAACATCATAAGAAATGTCCCGTGAAATAAATTTAAAAATGACATTATACTTAGCCACATTATTGGTTGTTGCACCAATATAAGTATGAAGTATCCAACTAGCATGTGGGAAAAAAAATTTCCCAATCAGTAGAAGCTAGATTCCTAGTGTGATGGCTAGCACCACTAGTGAAGCCTATAAAGGCCTTTCATTGACATATACCAAGAATGTTGAAAGCACAATATGGAAACTTGATAAATGCGAAAGCTAATATAAAATTACAACTATAAATGAACAAAAAATACAAAGGAAACATTCTTGAGCATTGTTTCTCAAGCGTAGTACATTGTTGCTCAAATGTAGTATTTCTTTAGGTAGTTTCCATTTTTGGGCTCACTCAACACATTTCCATCATTTTCAACGAGTTTGTCTAAGTGCACACTTTAGTATTCAAGGTCCATACCACGTACACTTGAATTTACCTACCCTTAAAGTGTCTTTGTCCTAATGATAGACCAAAATGATATCTCCCTTGGAAAAGATCCAAGGGCGGATAAAATAATATTATTGATTCTTGATATTATTTTTATGTTCCACAGTATACGTAACAACATCTTGAAGTTGATCATCAATATACTCTAGGTGAACAAGGCACTCTTTCGCACGAAGTGTCGGGTAGGAGCTGAATGCTAGCTTCAATGAAGGAATCTCACATCCAATAGGGAGAACCACTTCCACTCCATGAATGAGTTGGAAAGGTGTAAACCATGCAGTAGTCATTACTAAGGTTGAGTATGCATAGAGAACATGATCAAGAATAATGTGTTTGATTAAATTGTTTGCATATTTTGTGCATTAAAAATTGGTCTTTTAGGATTTATTAATCACCTCCACTTGACCATTTTATTGCTTAGTCCTGCAGAGATAGTAGATATTTCTCATTATATATATCACAACAAAAAAATCAACCTTCAAAATGGTTCTCATGCAGGAGGATGACGAGCTCAAGGAGAATTTCATCTATTACCTAAGTCAAGGCTTGATAGGTCTTGAACTCAATTTTTTACATGTGGAAAAGCTAGCTTTAGTGTTAGTTCATGTTGTGCAACAAATTTTCTTGACTAGGCAGGTTGTAGGGGAAAATTTTAGTAAGTGGATTGTGATCTTATAAGAATTCAATCTCGAGTTTGCATCAACAAAATCAAAGAAATATTTGTTGTTTGCAGGGTAAATTTCAGATTTGCATTGAGAGGATGAGAATGCTCATGAAACATACTTGCTAGAAGTTGAGCATTTTTTCTCATATAAATCCTTGCTATGGTGATATCTTTATATATTTTATACTCTAAAGCTCCCTCCAAACACACACACACATACACACTTTTTAATCTGCTTTACTTATGTGGAAATGATTTTTAAATCGATGCATTTACATGATTGTGCTTCCACGTTATTGATGATATTTATTCTAATCCATCACATAATTTGCTAATGTGTTAATGACATGGCTCCTACTTTGAGGAATATGGAGATATGTAATAAAATCAAAATAATGTAAAGAGCCTTACCTATAGAAACCTAAGGAAAAAATTAGGATCATGGAATCTATATTGACCATCAATTGGGACACCATTAGATAAGAATCCAAATGAACCACCAAATATTAAACATCATAAGAAATGTCCCTTGAAATAAATTCAATAATGAAATTATACTTCGCCACATTATTGGTTGTTGCACCAATACAAGCACGAAGTATCCAACTGGCATGTGGGAAAAAAAATTACGCAATCAGTAGAAGCTAGATTCCTAGTGTGATGGCTAGCACCACAAGTGAAGCTTATAAAGACCTTTCATTTACATTTATCAAGAACATTTAAAGCACAATATGGAAACCTAATAAATGCAAAAGCTAATATAAAATTACAACTACCAATGAACAACAAATACTGTGGATCCTCCGATCAAAGATTCAAATAGCACAAACCACAGATCTCTGAAATCCAAAAAAAAAGGAAACATTCTTGAGCATTTTTTCTCAAGCGTAGTATTTCTTTAGGTAGCATCCATTTTTTTGCTAAATCAACGCATTTCCATCATTTTCAATGAGTTTGTAGCTCCCTCCTAAGCACACACTTTAGTGTTCAAGGCCCATACCATATACACTTGAATTTACCTACCCTTAAAGTGGCTTTGTCCTAATGATAGACCAAAATGAGATCTCCCTTGGAAAAGATACAAGGTGGAGAAAAAATATAATATTGATTCTTGACATTATTTTTATGTTCCACACTATTTGTAAAAACATATTTATATTGCTCATCAATATACTCTAAGTGAACAAGGCACTCTTCCACACGAAGTATCAGGTAAGAGCTTGAATGTTAGCTTCAATGAAGGAATCTCACATTCAATAGGGAGAATCAATTCCACTTCATGAATGATTTGGAAAGGTGTAAACCTTGTAGTAGTAGTCATTACTAAGTTTGAATATGCATAGAGCGCATGATCAAGCATAAGGTGTTTGTTTGAATTCTTTGCATATATTGTGTGCTATAGACTGGTCTTTAAGAATTTATTAATCACCTCGACTTGACGATTTTCATGGGGATATTAAGGAGATGTTCTCTTAATGAAACCCTAATTTCAAATCCTACTAATACATCTTTTTATTCTAAAATTGATTACCATTTTCAATGACAATCCCTTTTGGCATGTTGAACCTAGAAATATCTTGATTAAATAGAAAATATGTTATTCACACCATCGGCACAACCTTTACCTATTTCATAAAGTAGTTAATGGCCAATATAATATACTTATGTGACCCTAGTTGAATATAGGTGTCATGTGTTGAAATTCACTACCAACTTAATGAAGGGATTGATGGCATAGGGAAAAAATGAGAGAGATGCACACACATTACATATATTTTGCATGGATGACACCTTTTAACTAATTCCATGAAATAATTAATGATCAATGGAAAAAAGTATCCTATAGGTAAATTTGTTTAGATTATTTCCAACATAGATATATGGCCACCATATGCTCCACTATGGTTTTCATTCAAAACCTTCTTCACTTCTTGTGAGTTAGGCAATGCCGCAAAATCAAAACTACCCCTCAACGATATAAAATGTAACTGATAACAAGATATTTCTTGGATAGAGTATAGACATGATGCCTATCATCTCTTGAGAAATATGGAGGTAACTTTAGAGTCTAAGTATTTATAAGAATATCACGATAACAAGGATTGATATGAGAAAAAAATTCTCAACTTCTAGCAAGTATGTTTCACAGGCATTCTTACCCTCTCAATGCAACTCTGAAATTAACTCTACAAATACCAAATATTTCATTGATTTTGTTGATGCAAAATCAAGATTGAATTCTTATAATATCACAATCCACTTATTGAACTTTTCCTATACAACCTGCTTAGTCAAGACAAATTGAAATGGATTGACAATAGCAATAACAATGGTCTTTTCCAATAGTATAGAGTGATGAAATTGTTGCACAACATGAACTAACACTAAAGCCAACTTTTCCACATGTGAAATTTGAGTTCAAGACCTATCAAGCCTCGACTTAGGTAATAGATGAAATTATCCTTGAGCTTGTCATCCTCCTGAGTGAGAACCATTTTGACGGTTGATTTTGTTGTTGTGATATATAATGAAAAATATCTACAATCTCCGGAGGACTAAGTAGGAAAACAATGGCTAAGGACATTTTCAAAGCATTGAAAGATATTTGAGTAAACTCATCCCATTCAAATGACACCCCATTCTTCAAAAATTATACAAATCCTTTAGTTATCTCAATATAATTTACAATAAATCACTATACAAAGTTTCCTTTTCTTGTAAACTCCAAAGATGATGAAGGTTGCATGAGGGAGGAAACTACAGTTTTGGTTCAACCTAATCGATTTTTTGGACATAAGAGGACTGAATAATCTTCAATAAACCACACAAAAATTCATTTGTGGCGATTCAACTACATCTAATAATAACAACATCCTTCAAATATTAGTCAAAGGTGAGTAGGATGATTAGTTCTTTTTTTAGAGTGAGTAGCTAGATCATTGAGATAAGCCTCCACCATGCTCTTCATGTAATGGAAATCATATAATTTGGCTCACTGTAAGGTTTCTCCCACATTTTTAAGACCAAAATGAATCTTATTATATGCAAATGTTCCCTAAGAACAAATTAATTCCATCTTATGTTGATCCTTGGGATGGACTTGGATCTTTTTGTAGCTAGAAGATCCATCCATAAGTGAAAATTTTCACTTCCTACACGCTCGTAAATAATATAATCTATGAAAGGTGTTGGGAAGTTGTCTTTTTGACAATATTTATTCAAATATTAAAATTCCATGCATACCCTAATAGTTCCTTGATTTTTATCAATATGAATGTGATTATATACCCATTTAGTAAGTAAAACTAGGTAGATGAAGTTTGCATTAAGAAATTTCCTCTATTCCTTCCTTTTCCATTGTATCCTTCCTTGGATTAATTGACTAAAGATTTTTTCTAAGAATATATGAATTCTCATACTTTTTGATATGATGTTGGACAATTTTGGGATCAATTCTAGGCATCTCTTCATATGTTCAAGAGAAGACATCACAAAATTATTTAAATAGATAGTTGTAAATATATATCTCTTCTAAAGAACAATCTGCTCCATTAAAAATATTTCCCACCATGTCAATATGTCAAGAGATATTTATCAATATCATTTCAGAAATATTGTCCATGTTTCCATCGACATATATGGAGGGCGTTGCAAAAATATTTGTGGATTGGTCACAAACTTCTAGGATATTCAATTGAAACTCTTCACTTTCTACCCTATTAAGCTCAAGGAGGAAATAATATTTATGATGCATGCCCTTCCAAGGAATCTTACAACCTATCATTGAATAAAGAATTGCTCATCAAAAGGTAGAACAATGTCTAAACAATCCATTGAGAGAATAGAATTGATATCCCATATGTTTGTAATAAGTGATCCAAATATTTCATGTGAAGAGAATTTGGATTGGTGTCTATATTCACATTTTCATTAGCTTGGTAAGAGATATATATTATAGAAAAAGGCATGGATATCCCTACAATATCACTCTCATCTACCAAAATGTAAGGAGAAGGTAACACCCATAAATCCTTGAAATTAGTTATTCAAAAATAACAAGTTTAAGAAATTGGGGCCAAGGTCATTGAAGTAGTAGAGCTAGTAGAAATGGTATTGATGTAAGCAATAGTGGTGAAAGATTAAGGTTTCTCATTAGTGATGGATACATCCTAAACTGTAAAATTTATATTTCATTTTGGGATTATCAACTAAAAAGTAGATCCTAAATATGTAGGTGGTTCATTGTGACAATAAGTCAATTGGTCAACCATTATGATATCCCTTCATGAAGAAAGTAAAGGATTTGAATAATTGTGGAAACCATAGTCTAAACCCATATACAACCCAATAGAATATTGTAATTAATATTTACATCAACTATTTCCACTTAAACTAAAATGGATTTTCCTCCTAATTGAATGGTAAAAGAGGAAATAATCCCATGTGACCTAAAGGAATCAATGTTTAACGTAGTTAACAAGCTAGGAGATGGAACCAACTCTAAATAACTAATGGCTTTCCAACATGATAATGATATGACACATTTTGAAGCACTCTCATCCGTGACCATTATGAAGATAATCTTTAAATGATATGTTAACTGAATTTGGAAAGTTAAATGGTGAGGAAGGAGAACCTTGACATTAGAAAGGTAAAACTTGATCATCTAAGAATTCTTTGGATTGACTGCCCCAATAGTTGACAACAATGAAATCCTTTGTGTTGGACACATTTGCAGTACTTATAAGGTAGACATAATGCATGATTATTGGGCTAAATCTTCCACGATCGAATGGATTTTAGAAGCCCTATCATTTTGGTTGTCTTGAACTTTTAAGCATGCCTTTCAACATTAGTGGCATTGTCTCAACCACTTTTTTCTCAATGTGTAAAGGATTACATGATTTAGGAGCCTCATTTCCTTTTAAATAATTAAGAGTGTCATAATTATTATCCCAAGTTGAAAGATCCACTTGTTGATCTAACGATGTATATGTTCATTGTAATGTCCCTTTGACTAGGACTACCTTAGTTTCCCCCTTGTTGAGATCTAGGGTTTTGAATCACCAACAACTAATTTCCACCTTGGGTGAAACAATTACTAAGAACAAGTTTTTGGCTCGTATATCTTGGCCAACTTAATCAGAATTGAGTTTCTTGTAGTTTGGGGCATAGGTGTGTCAAGTGATCTTATTTACAAATATTGCAAGGAAACTTTACTTCATTTCCTTTTCTGCCCTATCAACATTAGTATTGGTATTACTTCCATTATTCTTCACTACACCTTCTTTATTAGTGTGTTTATTCTTGTTTTCTCCTCCAAATTGTTGGTTTTCTTTAGAGATAGAGGATTGCATAGTTTTCACAATAGAAGTTTGTGTGGGAGAGGAAGTTGTGGTTTGATTTTGAGTGGAGGTTTGATGATGTAAATACATCTACTATAATTGAATCACAATCAAATTTATGGTATAAATACCAACATAAATAATACTATCAATGTGTGGTCTTGGATTCAGTTTTGTAAGATAAATTTTTGATCACAGTGCATTGGGATAGATCTTGTAAAGGACCCCAATTTATGAATAAATAGAATCCAATATATGGGGCCCAAATATAGTTTTATCCAAGGGAAATACTCCCAAAAGAGATACATCCTTAAAAATTCAGGGCAACAAATATTTAATGACCCTTCCAAGATAAAATATTTAGGAATTTCAACTTTTCTCATCCACTTTATTCTCTATCATTCTTAGATGTGGGTTGCATTATCTTGTTTAAATTTTGTCCATATTTTAGTCCAAACATCATAGCAGATGGGCGGTTTAAAATGGTTAAAAAAACTATTGTTATTTCATTAAAGTTGGTGAAAAAAACCCTTCTCTCAACTCTATATGCTACTTTACACCAAGCCCAACAAGGGTGAATTGAAATAGCCTCAACCTAATAGAATCATATAACAAGTATTTTGAGCAACCCCATAAGTGAAAGGTAACGATATGATCTGCAAGATCCTGACTAGATTTCCCTTCAAACTAAAGAATACAGAAGGGAAGCTTCATGGGGACTGGAGTCAAAGTTAGATTATAGCACATTGGATCATCAATAAACTTAGAAGGAACTAAAAAATTAAAATTTCAAAGAGACATAATCAAGTTTGAGAAATGGAGTTCTAACTTCCATAGATAGGACCTCCCTAGTTGACTAGTAATTAAAAAGAAAAGCATGGATTGTTATTGGCACCATGTTTCCAGGAAATGCGCATAGAAAAACATGGTCTATATTAAAATCTTGAGCACCTTGTCCATATGGAGGGGAACCTTCACCTGTTGGATTTCTAAAATATTCGAAGGTGTTTCCCACTTTTGACATCCCATATTGAAGAAAGGGCCCTTTCATGGTGTTAGAGTCGGTCTAGTAGCCCTCCATCATCGATCAAAACTCTTTGCATTTTGCATAAATAGGTGTCTCATCAGTGTCATCTCACTGTATTCCATTAGACATGCCATAACCCTGATGGAGGAGCTGGTGTCTTTATTCGCCTCTTGGCACTGCTGGATCAAGTTGTTTCAGTCAATAAATTCTTTACAAGGTCATTGGTCTTGTTATGAGGTCAAGGTCCTAAGTCTAGGGTTTAGGTCCAGTTTGTCTTCAAGGTCATGTCTCTAAAGTCAATAAATGCCCAGCAGGCCAGAGGGATGATTATCAAAGTGTTTCTTCAAAGATTTCATCTTGTACAGTTAATTTTTTACCTTGGATTTAAAAACCCTGTTTTTAAAGCCAAGGTCATTTCTCCAAATTTTGTAAAAATTGCAAAAATTCAAAAATTCTTCGAAAGTCAGCATGCATCCCTGGTCCCCTTTGCCAAGAGTCCTCAGAAGCTATCCCTGCAAAAATTTTCAAGAAAAAACATCAATTCAACCAATTTCACGACAAAAGGAAACCAAAAAGTCAACAACATTCAAAATTTAAAGTGTCATGAAAAACATTAGAAAGAGGGTTTTGACATGAAATAAATTCAAACCAAGGCTATAAAGTCTCTCTATCCCTCCATTAAGCTTCATTGTGCCTTCAAGCAATAGAGAAAATCGTTTTCAAGAGCATTTGGGCGGAATTGCAGAGAGGAACCGTGCGCGACCTGTTGGGTGGGTGCGACCTCTCTAGGGGTTCCAGCAGTTAGAAAAATACAAGGGCCGACCTCTTGGGTTCTGTGCGTGATCTTTCAGGCAGCAATTGGTTTTGAACTTGAAAAGACCCTAAATCTCCTCAAGCTTGTCAGGTAGGCCTTCAATCATGTAAATTATGATTTGCTAAAGCTTGAAGAAGATCATGATTATGTTTTCAAAGCCTTCATTTGCAAATAAAGACTCCATGTGCTTTTTCTTGAAATGTCAAAGTTGCTAGGGTTTGATTTGCTGTTTTAAGGTATTCCTTTTCATTCCTATTGTTCCTACATTTTCCCACCTTCCATTTTTTACTCCCTATCACTGTTATTTAATTTCCTTATCAAAAATATTAAGAAATCAAAAATCAAACCCTAAACCCTACCTCCCATAACATCCTTGCAAATGAAGTTGTATGATGATGTAAATGTCATAATTTTTCCCCTAAAGTCCCTGTTTCATATGTTTTTCCCAATTTCCCTTCCAAGTCTCCCTTCCCTAACATTTCCCTTGTGCTACTTGTCCCCTTGAAATAGCATTTCAAAACAGTTAAAACAACAGATTTTAAATCAGAAGCAGCAATACATTTCAGCCACTTTGCTCCTGAAACCATGTCAGAAACCGAAACCGACTATGAGCAAAGTGATGACCATGAGTCAGATTTAGAGGTTGAGGTACAAAGGAGGAGGGGTGGTAAGGGTGGTCACCATGTGAGAGAGGAGCCCACCACTTTGAGCTATTTGCAGGCTTGTCCACTGGCAGTCACATGTTTCCGCTACTTCTCATGTTATGAATTTTGCGAGAGGATTTCTCAAATTCAGCTTCACAGGGAATTGGTCTGCTTGTTTGTTTTGCATTTGCATTACGGACATGTAAATCTTGCAAGGGTGGATTTTACATTGACACCTAAGACGGTTTCTCAAGCAACAAGGATTCCTAATGTTGGAGAAGAGTGGAACAAGCGCAAAGTATTGGACAGGATTCAGTATGAACCTTACATTAAACCTCAATATATGAGGTACATGACTGGTGTAGTTCATTTCAGATTTTTGAAGGATGAGTATGTTCCCTTGATGAAGCTCATCATGCGCTATTTCACATGTGAGGGTAGATTTTCACATTTGTTTTTCTACCATATTCACGTGTTGATGCATTTCACACGGGTACGGATGATGAACATACCATTTTTCATATGCCAGAATATTGAGAGGATGGTGCCATTGGTGCAGAGAAAGAGTCCAACACAGCAACATAGGAGCCTCTATCATTATGGTTTGATTAAGCTTGTGGTCATGCATCAGTTGGCTCAGCATGGCATCCCATGGGAGGAGTTCATCTCCGGAGAGTTCTTCACAAGGACACCACCACATCCTGAGATTGTTCATGAGGAGGGAGGACCATCACAGCAGCATGATATTCCTGAGACTAGACATGTCAGTTCTCCTCCATTGGTCACTTATCAGAGAGGCCACAGGGCCTTATTTGTAGCAGCTAGGCGAGTATTTTCTCCACACCAGGTGGAAGGGGTATCGCCTTCTTCATCAGCACCGCAAGTGTTATCTCCACACTAGGTGGAAGGGGCCTCGCTTCCGACAGCAGCACAGGTATCAGAGAGGGGCAAGCAGCCCATGATTGAGGAGGGATTGTCAAGTGATCCAGATATTGACATTATTGATCTTGACGGCCGGATGGTGTCTCCTGCTCAGGCTTAAGGAGATATCCAGGCAAAGGACCGACGGAATGAGGTCGCTGCACAAGAAATTGCAGATGGCAAAATGGATAATTAACTATTTAGAGCAGCGCAACAAACAGTTGGAGGATGAGCACGAGCTTTATGAGTTGCGGAAGATTCGTGAAGACCGGGAATTGGCTCGTAGGAGACCCGGTGATTTGACACCCATAGAGCGAGAATCTATGCTTATTCGGGTCAATGCTCATTTGGAGAGGTTGCTGGCCAAGGCCAATAGAGATAAAGACCTTCTTCGGAATATGAAGAACCAATATTGGGCCCGAATGCACGTATGGAAGGCAAGAATGAAGGTGCTCCAAGGACGGTTGGCCAAGGCACTCAAACGAAGAAAAAGGCCCGATCCCATCCATATTTTGGCTGAGGCTTTCTTGAAGGAGCATGGTGCTAAATGACTCAACCTCAGCATATATTTCAAAAAATTTTGAGCAATTTTGGTCATTTATGAATTTTTGGTCAAAAAACAGGTTTTTGCTCCCGAGAGGTCGCGCACCGTGTGCGACCCTTTAGATTGGGAAGTCCATTTCAAGAAAAGTTTGCATTTTTGGATTTTTCATGCAAAAATATACTTACCCAGAAAAGATCAAGAAATTTCACCAAGTTTTGAGCCTCCAGAAGGTCAAAAAACAAGCAAAAAATGACTTTATGCCACCTTTTTTGACACACAGGAAGCAGTCTTGGGAGATTGCAATTTTGGAGGGGTAAATGGACACCAAATTCAGAAATTTCACTTGGGTTGGAACTTAGACATCCAAAAATTTCCAACAAGCCTACTCTTGCCTCATTTGGACACCTGGAAGTGCCTCAAAATCTGCTCCAAATGTGCACGACGTCTTGAGAATCAGCACATGACCTCTTGGGCAATTTTCACAGAAATTGTGCCTACAGCGCAGCAAAACGCAGTTTTGACTAGGTTTGACTTTTTGGAGTGAATTTTGATCCTCCTTGATGTAAATGATGTAATTTTATGATATTTTGACACTTATTTATCTCTTCTAGAAGATTCTATCATGAGATAGGCAAAAATTTAATGAATGAATTGGTTTCCTAGCTTATAGAGGCAAGTTGTTTTAACTGCCTAGATTTTAGTGATCAGTTTGGAATTGGTTGAAACAACTCCTAGGATAGTGAGCTCGACCCCGAGAGGCAAGGAAATATTTTAGCTTGCCTATATTATGTACTTTCTTAGTCATTTTCATGGTTGGACTCTTGAGGGAGAAAGCTTCTATTGTATTACTCATTGTATCTCTGCAATTTTTGGTTAAGGAAGACCAGGGTTTTGCAGTCCTTTTTGAGATTCTTGTGGTTACATGTATTGATGGTGTGATTCTCATTGTACTTGTAAGTTTGTTATGTGAATCATCTTCTTACTTTTTCTTCTGCCAATTAGGCAAATGAAGTGTTAAGGTAGAATTCATGGTTGCTATGCTCTGCCTTTAAGTTTGCTTAATATCAATGTTTTCAGCTGTTTAAGGAGAATTCAAGGTGTTTGCTTGCTCTCCTTAGCTTCTCAACAGTCATTCTAATCCATCCACATCTATCAAAGGCATCAATATAGTCTCCTACCTTGCCCCAAAGAATCCCCTGCGAAAACTGTGTCCAATCCCCGCACCCAAAATTGCCTTTCCCCAATTTTCCACCAAAACCCCAAAAATCCCTAAATCAAACCTTTTTATCAGTTTACTAGCCTAAAATCAGTGTTTCCACATTGGTTATCTCGCCCATTGAAGATCTTTTCCGAGATAGACCGGAGAGAGCCCTATCCTGCCCCGTAGGGCTAGCTATGAGGCTAAGTGGTTTGATGTTGCCTTGAAGTTTACCTTTTTCAGCTTGAGGTGAAATTTCAAGCGCTAACATACTGGCGACCATACTGGGGAGAACAAATTTGTTTGTGGATTGATGTGTTTGTTTCATAAGTCTTAGACGAAGCCTGAAGATTATGCCAGGTAGCCTTCGAAACGCTTTTGCTTTGCATAAGCGCAAGTAGATAAACGTTGCTTCAGTCAATCTCCGTGAGCTTGTGAATACGACACCTCGATTGCATTTTACCCCAGTGTATTGTAAACTCTAAACTTTGGATGATTAGTTAAGAGTTTTCACAGGCTGATTGGTTAGTTGTTCCTTGATATGCAAACTGGGTTCTGATTCTGGTCATATATTCAAATCTCATTCGTGTCCACCTATTTTAAAGTATCTTGAAGACACTGATTTTGACGAGAGTTTTGAGTTGTCCTTGTTCAAAACCAAATCTGAAAGTGCACTTGATTCTCTAGTTCTCGACCCTGATTTTGCTACTGCCCTTGACATTGAGAGACACAATAAATTGATTGACAATTTCATCCTAAGATCTCTTCAGTCAGATATTCATGCCACCAGTCTTGCTGAGTTCGTTGAGCATATATTTGTCCATATTGGATCTACTATCACGGCGCATGAGCAGACCAATCCTCCTTTTATTTCTATTTCTCCAATAATCACTTATCCCGAATCTACAGTCGGTTCGCCCTCTACATCCCATACCACTTCTCCTCATACTCCTCCTCATATTCCTCAGAATCCTCCTCATATTCCTTAGATTCCTCATACTCCTCATACTACAGTTGTACCTATTCCACCTACTCCCCCTAGACCCAATCTATCTAAAGCAATGGCTGCCCGATTTTCTCCCCTTGCTCTCCCCCAAAATCTGCATGATATGCCAGCTGACTACCAGAGTAAAATCCCTATGTTTGATGGTACTCCTCAAAGTGTCTCTGCTCAGCAACATATTGACAAAATGACAACTTTCTTTGATCTATATGAGATAGATGAAGAAGATGTTACCATGCGGTTGTTCGTGCAAACATTTGGAGGAGAAGTTAGAAAGTGGTTTAGAGGTTTGACAGCTGGGAGCATCACTACTTTAGAGGCACTTCAAAGGCAGTTTTTAGATCGTTGGGAAATCAGAAAGGATCCGCTTCAAATTAATGCTGAATACAATAAACTCAAGCGCAATCATGGTGAGTCCGTCCAAGATTACATCATGAGATTTAACACAGTTTACAATGCTATTCCAGATGACTTAAGGCCATCTAGAAAATCTGCACTTCTCAAATTTTCGGACGGCTTTGATCCCGAGATGGATTATTCATTGAGAGATAGAGATCCTCCTACCTTGGAGGATATGCAGAAAATTGCTGTCAGCGTTGAGGCAAACTTGAATGATAAGAGATCAAGAATGAAGGCTGAAAAGCGAGTCACAATCAAAGAGGAAGCGTCTACATCAGATCAGCTCCTCCGCGACGTTGAACAGATTAAAAGAGCACTTCAAAATATTCATCTTTACAAGCCTGAACCACAGATTCGTAATCCAAATTTTAGAGCTCCGCAACAGCCCCAGTATAGAATTAAACAGCATGAAACAAGGGCACAAGAGGCAGCAGTTCAGCAGCAAATTAAACCTCCACTTCAGCAAAATTTTGTGAGCCAAGAATCCGAAGATGAAGGTGATATGGTGGGAGAAAATTACTTCTTCACCCTTGATGATTTTCCCACTTTTATTACAGAAGAGGAAGAGTTGGTGAGTAACTCTATCATCCCCCAAGATGAGCATTATATCTTGTCAAATGATGCAGCGCTTGAAGAAGAATCAGAAGAATATCAAAGAGGGTACTTGAATGCGTTATCAGCTCAACAGAATCAACAAAGACAATTGAGAAACAGAATTGTTCCCATAAATCCTGTTCAAAAGAAAACAGATGGTTCAGCAAATAATGGTTCAGCTGCCCCACAGAAAAAAGGGAAAGAAATTAGTGACCCTTCAGCAGGTCAATCAGCATCAGCAAACAAGATAGATCAGCCATCAAGAACACCGAGGGATAAAGATGAAAAAAAAGACAATCCGGCCAAAGAAGGTGAGAAGGTTTCAGTTTTCAGTTTGGAGAATGAAATTTCAAAGTTGAAAGTGTCCATTCCTTTGATGGAAATCATGAAGAACAACACTTACCGAGGCCAAATCTCCAAGATGCTGAATTTTGATCCAATGCTAGACATGGTGAATGTAGAAGATGATCAGCCGGAATTGATCTTTGGCCCCGCTTTAAATGGTGAGTCTCCCGAAAGTGATGTTCCTCCATTCTATATCAGTTTGCGATTGCATGAGTATGTTTTGCATAATGCTATGTTTGACTCGGGAGCCTCGCATAATTTGATGTCGAAACCAATCATGGAAAAGCTGGGACTAGACATCACAAGGAAGTATCATGATTTGTATTCGTTTGATTCTAGCTGGGTAAAATGTATTGGTTTGATCAAGGACTTGGTTGTGAGCTTGGATCAAATCCCAGTGAAGAATGTTTTGATGGATGTGGTGGTGGCAGATATTCCTCCGCGATTCGTAATGCTGCTTTCGAGATCTTGGGGAGCTAAGCTTAAAGGTACACTTCAGCTCGATTTTTCTTATGCTACAATCCCGGTTTTCGGGCAGATGAGGAAATTATATCGGGAACAAAAGATGAAATACATGATCACTAGTAAAGAAAAGCCAGTTAATCATCCTGTAAATTATGTACAAACAGATTTAGAGTCATTTGTTTTGTTTGTGGATAATTTCAATGAGATAGATAGTCAGTTAGTTCAAGCAGAAGATATACCAGACATTACAGAAAATTTTAGAGAAATTTTGAGAAAGGAAAGCGAAGAAATGTCTGCTGTCATAGAGCCAACAGCCGAAATAAATGGGCAGCAAACGGAAAATGCAGAAGCATCACATTTTCAGCACTTAGAAGACGATGAGGATGGTCTTTGGACCATGGATTTTGATGGCGCTGTGGGCAGCGATGGTGTTGGTATAGGTGTATGGATTCGAAGTCCACTTTCTGTCCGAAACAAAATCCCAAGCAAGGTACGAGTATGTTCTTACAAATTGGCATTCGATTGTTCCAACAATGAGGCGGAATATGAGGCTCTCATTGCTGGTCTGAAAATCCTTAGGAAGCTAAAGGAAAAGAAGATAGCAGTATATGGCGACTCCGAGTTGGTTATAAAGCAAGTGAAAGGTGAATTCCAGGCCAAGCATCCTCATATGTGAGCATATCGAAATGATGTCCTAGATATCCTGAAACTGTTTTCTGAACATACTTTGACATGTGTGCCGCGCATTCAAAATGGTGTTGCTGATGCACTGGCTAAGGCAGCAAGCAATCTTAAAATCCCCATGAATTCTAGCAATAAGTTTGAGATCTATGTGAAGCACCGTCCTACAATTCCAGACAATCAAAGGTGTTGGCAAGTTTTCCAAGATGACGAAGAAATCAAGAATTTTCTGCAAGTTGAAGGTGAGTTCAAAGACATATCCATAGATACAGAACCCGAGGAAGTAAATCAGATGGATGTATTACAACTTAAGGATAATGTCATTCCTAAAGGATTAATTCCTCTAGAGGAGCTGTTCGATCAAGACGACGTAGCCCACAAACCAACTTTGAGGCCAACAGAAGAAGGTGTTGAAGAAGTAAATGTCGGAACAACTGAAAATCCAAAGATGGTGAAATTATCGAAAGCATTGTCGCCGAAGGTAAAGAAAGAATATATCAGATTGTTGTCTTCGTTTTCTAATGTTTTTGCATGGGATTATTCAGATTTGAGAACTTATGACACAAGTATAATTCAACATACTATTCCCATAAAGCCAAATCAAAAGCCTTTCCGACAAAAATTGAGAAGAATTAATCCTAAGTTGCTGCCTTTGATTGAGAAAGAAGTTAACAGGTTGTACAAGTCTGGAATTATAGTGCCAATCAGATTTTCCGACTGGATTTCCAACTTAGTGCCCGTGAGAAAGAAGACCGGTGAGATTCACTTGTGTATAGACTTCATAAATCTGAATAAGGTGTCGCTAAACGACAATTATCTGCTGCCCAAGATGGATCACATACTACAGAGGGTAGTTGGGGCATCAAGGATGTCGCTACTTGATGGTTATTCCGGGTACAATCAGATTTTGGTGCATGAAGATGACCGCGACAAGACTGCATTCACTACTCCATGGGGGACATTTCATTATGCCAAGATGCCGTTTGGATTGAAAAATGCAGGTGCTACCTTTCAGCGAGCGATGGACATGGCCTTTGCTAATGAGAAGGATGTCTTTTTGGTCGTTTATCTTGATGATTTAACTGTGTTTTCTAAA
>APFE030023962.1:0-18847 GCA_000404065.3 Pinus taeda | reverse complement strand
GCCCTTATGTTATTACTGTTATGTCGGTTTGATTACATTGTGACCCCTTAGACTCCTATATATTGAATAGAGGTTTAACCATTTTTATCATCGAAGAATTGTTCATTTGTGTAATGTAAAGGGGTTGCCCCCTCGAAGAGGCTAAATTCTAAGGCATTGATGTATCTTTTCTATCTTTTTGTAAGTTGGTTTCCTAACAACCTACCAATTCAACTAGACAATTCTCCCCTTTTGCTACCTCTCCTTTTTTCTCTAGTGGCTAGCTAAATAGTCACAAGTTCTTAAACTTACTAGCTTGTAGATGACACGACTGCACTACTTTAGGACTTATATAACTCAAACTTGATCCATTATTTATTAAAAGGAAATAGTGTGACTAAAATATTACCTTCAAATTCAATCATTGTAGGTTGGTACTTATCTCCATGATCCTCCAATGCAACATTGATCTTGGGTAGACTTCTCGCCAGTTCCCCTATGGTAGGTGCCTCTTGAATATTTTTTTATTGCTCTTTTCTTTCATAATAAGGGAAATTTTCAATATAATGTGGTACCCCATAACCCCAGCAGTGTAATAGTGATTTATGTGGCTGACCCAGTTCAGGTCTACTTGTCAGTTCTATAGGTTTTGACTCATTTTGTAGCTATGGCTTCTACTGAATTCTCGCTGTAAATTTACCTTGCTATTTTTTGTGTGAATTCTTGGCATTGGTAGTTTTTACATTCTTAGTATTCTAAATATTTTTCTACCCTTTCTTACCTAACCATGCTTTGTTACCATCCCCTTTTTGTTTCATCTACTGATAGAATATCCATGCCTTATGATCAACTTCATCCATATTATTAGGGTTATCAAACTTCATTCACTCCTTCATAAATGTGCACATACTACTTATGAAACATTGCACCTTAGCCTCCTCCTCACGTGTATAATGAGCGTACCTTAATAAGGAAGTAAATTTGACCACATACTCATCCATGGATAGTTGACCCAATATGAGGTCATGAAATTCTCTCGTTGCATCATCATAAAATCACTTATTTAGGTACTTATTCTTAAAATATTTCTGGAAATTCTCCCATGTTATTTCTCGTCATTGATTTCATGCATCACCTTGAATTCTTCCCACCACAGAGTTGCTTTTCCCTAGAGATAGTAGATTTTCAAACAAGTTTTAAAAGTGTTATAATTTTCATAGATCTAGAAGTAATTATTCATATTTACTAATCATGCTTCAACGGCTTCCTCTGAACCACCGTCAAATGTTGGAGTTTTAATTTTTTTGAATTCCTCTTATAATTTTGTCTTTTGTCTCTTTATCCTTTTTGCTTTTTATCGCCAAAAGTGTTTCTAGATTCTTCCTCATTCATCTCCTTATCACCCCCTTACTCTTGTGTTTGACTTTTATCAAGTTCATTCTCCTCTCTGTCCGTGTGATTCTACTATGTTTCCATTATCAAGACTTAGGACTGATTTCCTATGATTCTGTCTATCAATTAAACTCTTCATTATTCATTCTTGCCCCCACATTAATTGCTCAATATCAAACCTTAAATTTTCCATTTTGGTCCAATATTGTTGCACCATTTCTAGCTACATTGTAGTTGTGGGTTGAGATTCTTCCCCTAACAAGACCCACATTTCTAGATTGGGTCCTAGAAAGGCTATTGAACTAGGCCTTGTAGGTGGTCTTATAGGTGGTATGGTCATCATACCAATTCCCCTTCTCATCTCTCTTCTGATCTTTCTCTATGAAATAGAAAATTTAATTTTATTACTCCCTTTATCTTCCCTTAAGAGACCACAATGTGGTAACCATGGCTCTAATACTACTTGTAACATATCTACCCCTTTGCACACCAAAATATTTATTTTCCTCGGTGATACTTTTACCCATCATTACCAACCCTGTAAATGTTTCTTTCTTCCTTTCTTTATAGCCTTCTAGTCATCAATATATATGTAATTCCATTATCAAGCTAAGGTTCGAGCTAAGGTTTATATATCTATATATATATTATATATATATATATTTATATATATATATTATATTATATATAATGGTCCACTCATAATTTAGATTTGTTTTATTTTCAAACTTCTATGTTTGTGTAGTTGACTTATTATGCATCCGGGCTTGTTTTTATTTATGCCATGTGAAAATTTTTTATTATAAATCTTCTCCCTTTTGGAACTAAGGAATAGGAAATTGTGGATATTTATTTTATTCGACTAGTTAGGGTTAACTATACTTCTCTCCAATTATTATTTGTCCAATGGTTTTGGCTTCAATGTGTTGGGATTTGTGTCGTGAGCTAGCACTTGATAATTAGGATGGATGGTAAAGTTTTGATTTGATGGTTCATTTTCAGGGATAATATTACGGTAACTACCCTGCTTTTTGTGGCTTGCTACTTTCATTCACATTCTCTAGCATTTTGATTGGGCTTTGCAACTTGCAGCAAAGCCTAAGTCAGGTCGACCCCTTGTTTTGGTTCTGCAATCAGACATACAATGAATGTAATGGAAACATGAACGTTTTTTATTAATACGATAGTCATTTTATGTTTTGAAGGCTAATTTTCTCATGTGCATTGGAATTCCTTTTAGGATCCTAACTCTAGGAGCTCAGGATCAAGGGATATTCCTGCATAGCTCGTCGAAAGCCAAGGCATCTATCATATCCCTTCTTCTACAAAGGTATCGACTTGTTTTATTTGCCAAAGAGTTGCTTCGAGTGTTAGTTCTTCTTTTGTATTCATATCACTTCCTTAGTATTTCTTTTAATGGTTGCTTCATGTTCCAATATGTTGTTGGTCTCAACTTTGTCCATCACGCAGTTACAAATATACTATCCTCAACCCAGTCTCAAAGTTACAATATTTTTTCTTTTCGAATTTCTCATCATACATGGTTGTAACGATTACATTCTCCTTCTATGTCAACTCATCTACAGGTTAGGGTTTAACTCTCTTGCACAAATTTCATTGCATTTTTTTATTGTGGTGCATCTCACCTTAATGGAATTTGTTTCTCTCCAAGATTTTAGGTTCTCATTAACTTTTGTTTTCACTTATTCACTTCTACGAATTCAGTGAGGTTATTAAGGTTTTTCTACTTATCGGTGAAACCATACTTCCTTCCTATCTGCATTGGTAAAGACCATTATGGTCTTCGAACCTTATAAGACTCATCCCATGGTTTTTTTCAGGGTTGGAACGAGTTTTATTGCAATTATTTTTTGTAGATGTTGCAACTCTAATTTTAGAACTATTGATTTTGAATGTATACAAAACAATTTTCTTTTAATCGAAACCCTCATGGACTTTAGTCTTGTTGCCATTTTAATTTCAATAACTCTCTTGCCTATGGATGTTTCAATGATGTTATTTCACCGGTGCGTAATACTATCATTGGCTTCATTTCATGTATACGTTTTATAATATACATGGTTCTTTTAATATTTATTACGTCAATGAATTTGTATCACCTTGTATTTTTAAAGCATAAATGATTAATTTGATACATTGTTTAATTGTGAGTCCCCTAAAAGACTTCTAGTTTTGAATATTGGTTCCGTTAGGTTAACCCTGTTTGTCTAGGGTCTTATTTTCAAGTAGTGAAACTAGGGTCTTATTTTCCAGTAGCCATTCACTACTAGTTATTCTAGTTATATGGTTACCTTTAGAAAATTATATTTGACCATGTAAATCACTTATTTTAAAATGTATGTGATTTATTATTCTATGCAACTTATGATGATAATATCATTTATTACAAAATTTATTGTCACGTTATTTTCCTGGGTAGTTGATGCAAGTGGTGACTCTTTATTGTAGTTTATACATATTTTCAAGTCCAACATCTTGATTCCACAAGTGTCTATATGTAATTCGTTGTATATTTAGGTTTTGCATAGTTCATAAGGATACAGGTTAAATTTATAGTCTTAGTTTTGGTTTGGAGTAACGTGAGTCAGCTTTGTTCAGGCCTGCCTGTCCTCTCTAGGCCCTCATTTTGAGCTTAGAATTGTCTCTGGTTGCTGGTAGTTACCTGGCTGGGTCTATAGACTAATCTAGCTCACTGTAAGAGTCGATTTTTTCATCAATCATGTTTCATATTTGATCGCAAAATAACATTGCCATCTAACAGAGTCATACTCAACAAATACAAAAAATAGCTTACACTTGGAAGGAAACAAAATATAAAACATAATTATACACATAACACTTATCTGTTTAAATTAATTTAGGTTTCCACAAAAATCACAAGGTAAAAATATTGCTCCACCCAAACAATGAGTACAAGTAACCTCTACCAGAACTTTTCCTGACCTAATTTCATTTTCAAAGCAGTTTTCCTGACAGTGACCATTCCATGTCCATTCCAAGGCATTCCTTGGTGCCACAAGGTCTAGCCTAAGCTTTCAACTGAACACATAAGCTTCAACTTGGTATTCCACTGGCCAACTAGGTCAAGAATTCCTTACTTGGCATCATCCTCTATGAGAATATTAAGCTTACAACTTTGTTCTCCTCCTTTCACTTTCAGAGCAGTTTTCTTGATAGTGACCATTCCAGGTCCATTCCAAGGCATTCCTTGGTCCCACAAGGTCTAGCCTAAGCTTTCAACTAAACACATAGGCTTCAACTTGGAATTCCACTAGCCAACTAGGTCAAGAATTCCTTACTTGGCATCATCCTCTCCGAGGATATTAAGCTTACAACTTTGTTCTCCTCCTTGAGCCTCCTCCAACCAGGCTCCAAGTTCTCAAGGTTGCCTTGAGCTTTTTCCCTCTCACCCTCTTGGCTCCCTTGTCCCTAACTGAGATGATTTTTCTCTAAGGAGAGGAATAAATGTATCTAAGTGTCTAGTAAGTGGAACTCTCATTTAGCATATCTTCCCTTTGTAATTTCCATGGTTGGCCATAACCAATATTCATTAAACAATTTTTTTTTTTTAAATAAACAACTATGTTTACCATCTATTCATACTAGACGTTCTATATGGCCCACATTGTGCGAAGCAACTTTAGCAAAAATAATTAAAATATTTACAATTCACTGAGGGGTATTAAAAATAGGTAGTGAACAAAGTCATTCTATAGAGAGATGAAATTGTGGATGCTAAGATATTGGCTTTTGTTTCCAACTAGGTATCAAACATTGACCATATCATATGAAGAGAAAATCAATACCTCTAAACTATCGAATACCTCTAAACAATCGAATTACACTGACATATCAAATCCTTGTTAGAAAATCTTATTAGAAGGGAACGGAACCAATTGATAATTTCTCTTATAATTAGACTATTTACAAGCAGAACATAGAGACATTGTCCATCATCTAAGACTAAGTTATTCTGGCTCATGGCAAACCTCCAACCTCTTTAAACACTCCAGTAGACCCTATAAATGTCTCTATTTCCTCTAAATTTTCTTGAATGACTACAGGTTTGGTGTTAGTCTATTTTCAACTTACTTTTTAATTATAACAAAGTAAATCTTTTTAAAGATGTATAAAATACCATAAATTATATTACTAATTATTTTATAGACTAAATATGCTCCCAACTATTTACGTGTTAGATTACTATCACAAATATTTGCCATATGTAATATTTTGAAAAAAAAAATCCTAAATTTCATAGCTCCACTAATATAGTTATAACAAAATAAATCTTTTTAAAGATATATGAAATACCATAAATTATATTACTAATTATTTTATGACTAAATATACTCCAAACTATGTACCTATTAAATTACTATCACAAATATTCACCATATGTAATGTTTAAAAAAAAAAATCCTATATTTCATAGCTCCACTAGTATAAACTACGTAATTTGTTTAATTATTAATAAAAATATTCACCTTATGTAATGTTTAAATATATATATATATATCCTAAATTTCATAGCTCCACTAATATAAACTACGTAATTTGTTATTAATAAAAATGTATATATGTGAATTCAATTTAGTTTATTCATAATAAATATATTAAATAATGAAAAATAAAAGTTATAAATATTTGATATATAAAATGCAAAAGTTTATATGCAATTTTTATTTCAAATTTCCAAATTCTTTATTGAATTATTGTTGAATGTAAGCTTTTTAGTAGTTCTAAAATTATGTTTTTTGTTATAGAGTTATGGAAACCTGGCTTAATTCTTGAAAAAATCCCGTAGAGATTTTGTAAATCTAAGTAAAAGTAAAATTTATAATTTTAGATGCTCTAGATGTTTTTGATGGTGTTGAATCCATTTCCACCACAAAAAAAATGATTCAAACACTGCATCTAGAAGATTTTTTGAATTTTTTTTTACCAAAATTCTAGCCATTTTTCTTTATCAAAACAATTCTTCAGCCTCCCTCAACATCTCTCTTTAAATACCTTAAATAATATTTAACATAATATTAAATCATAAATAGTTGTCATATAAACATTTATATGCAATTAGGGACGTATTTGAGTTTAGAAAAAGTGTATATGGCGAAGAAATGGAGTTGAGTAGGTAGAGGGGCGAAAAAACTGCATACATTGACTTGACTTCACTTGAGTGGCGTAGAGGGCCCAAAATTTGTTCAATGAAAAAACTTGTCAAATATTTGCATACATTCCATGAATGAAGCCACGTGTGTTAGAAAATGGAGTTGAGTTGAGTGGTGACAGGGGGCCAAGAAATCAACTTGAGTGGTGCAAAGAAACCCCGTGTATAGACTCGACTTGAGTATGAGCAAAGCTGTGTGTGTTAGAAAATGGAGTTGAGTTCAGTGGTGACAGGGGCCCAGAAATCGACTTGAGTGGTGCAAAGAAACCGCGTGTATAGACTCGACTTGAGTATGAGCCTATTGAATTGACTCCACTCGAATGAGTGGGTTGGAGAGCCAAAATTTTTATGTCTGTTGTGAAACAAATTGTTTTTAGTTTGATTTTTTGGAAGTTTTTCTGGTGGGTTTTTTGGTCTAATATTATTTAAAATCTGGTAGAAATTTATTAAAATCAGTTTGATGAGTAACCCTTGTACAATGGATGTGCTCTAAAGTTTTTCAGGGTGCTAAATTCATATATGGTATATATAGTTATAAAACTAATTTACAACTCATATCAAAATTTCACCTCAATTTTTTCTACTGAATTCAGATACCAAAAAATCGCACTAAAAACAACTCTACCATAAAAAAAAAATATATGTGACATACATTCCAATGAACGAAGAGATGTACGGTGCTAATCAAATTCCAAACTGTGTGCATTGGAACGTTGAGAAGAGGTGCATTTCAAAGTGGGCCGGGGAAATGAAAGATGGCTATATGCATTTCGGAAATTGAAAATTGAAAGGCTTGACTTAGGCACAGAAACAAAGAAGGGTATTAAGGAAACAGATTCGCAATGTTTTTGGAGCATCTAACGTCGTCCAAACTTGTGAAACTTGTGAATTATTTGTTGTGAAATTTTTGTAGACGTGTCGTATTATTATTTTTTTTCCTTTCCCGATTTTTTGATGATTTATTTGAGCTGTAATGATCTATTTTAACTATTTTTTTAACAATTTTGCAAATATAAATTCAATTTTTTTTTTTAACAATTTTGCAAATATAAATTCAAAATTTTTTAAATTTAAATTCAATTAATTTTATTTAAATTTCATTCACTTTGAAAGTGAATTTATTAGTCTTTTAAATAAATTATATTTATATATTTTTAAATAAATTAATATTTATTTTTTACTATTTTATATGAATATATTTAATGTCACCTCAATTTTCCATTCTCTGATATTATTTTATTCATGAAAATAATTTTTTTATATATTAATCAACATTTTCCATTGCCCTATAAAAACTTTTTAAATCAAGGGGGGGGGGGGGGGCGGGGGGGGGGGCAAAAAAAACCTCATCAGTCCTTCATCGATAATGAGTATCGTACTCGTATATCTGATTATCATTATTCCCATGAATTTTAGATTGAGTGAGTAATTTAATTTAATATTTTATGTTAAATATAAATGTTTACTTAACTTTGTTATTAAAATATAAATTTAATTTAAAGTTATTTCAAATGATATCTAGTTGTTTTTAGATCGAAAATTTCTCTTTTTTCCGAAATAAATAAATTTTATATGTGTGAATAGTAGTGAGTGTTGATGCATTTTTTTTTTAATTCGTATAAAGAGTGGTGTGCGTTATCGCTTTTTCTATCACCTGTCGCACAAGTGCTTCAGGAGATATAGAAGTCTCTTAGAGACAACGTCTGGGTTGAATGTTGACTAGTGCCTAGGACATTTTAAAAGAGGAGTGCTTTTGAATATTATCAGTAGGGATTTTTGTTGCACTCCAATTGTCACATAGTGTGAAAGGATAATTTAGGGGGCTTGGTTCAATGGTCTTTCATCAAGGTAAACTCGAGCAAATACATGGATTTAAATACATAGTGGGTAAATCGGGCTAATCTCGTAGAGAAATGTTTGGTTCTGGTGGCTGACACACAACAATAGCCAGTTTTAATATTGGCGTTGTAGCAAAATGAAGAGGAGGAAAGGAGGATGGAACTCGATGCATAGAGCTGAAAACAAGATAGAATCCTAAGCAACAATCTTCCAGCAGAAGTATGGAAGATTGAAGAGGTGGAATGGCAGAAACAGTGCAACGCTAATTAAGGTCCCAAGATCTATACATCATCAATACATTTGTCACTAATTATATATAAAATCTGTGCTCATACAAGTATTGTAGGCTATTGAATAACATAAATAAATCTATAACTACCACATTTATTGTTACTACTTAGTAGCAAAATATACAACCATGAATAAGAGTGAAATCAATAGCATCATTACATTATTTCAGAGGGAGAAAAACATACATGAAGTGATAAACAAAGGGGAAATAGAAATGCACATTGCTCTAATTGGAATCAATAAAGAGTTTCATTAATCCTTCAAGAGTCCAAATCACTAGTCCATTACATTTAGTGATATATAGCTCAAGTCCCACATGAATAGGCAAATAGAACCAAAAGTGGAATCACATAATTGAGACCCCTCAGGTGCATAATTCTGAAACCTCTATTAAGTGTTTCTTCCCCCTATTTATAAAAAGAGGGGGAGCTTTGAACTAATAGTTACAAAATATCCCAGCCAAGGGCCAACTGTCTGATTGACTAGTTGTCTCGGCATGCGATCTCCTGTTACCCAAAATGATTACATAGAATTTGATTCATTTCTTGAAAATACACAGAAATTACAGAATAATAGGAAAAGGAAAATTGAATGATGATTGGAAGAAAGCATCCCTATGCCATTCCTGAGATTTCCCTTGATCAAGCCACGTCTCTTCCATGATGTGCCTCTCTTACTACTTGGATGGTTCGCCTGTAGATTTCACCTTAACTGCCTGAATTCACCACTCTCTAGAGCTGGTAGCGATCAAATATGGTGGCTTGTCACAGAGCGGAAGTGGAGATCGACTTGGCAGTCCTTCATTGTATAACTGAGTGGAGTTCCATGTTGAGCCATTAAGTCTTCCTAAGTCCCATACCTCCATTTATTCTCTAAAGACCTGCACCAAAGTAGTCGAATTCATTTCTGCAGCCATTGTTGTCCTGGGTTTCTTGTTACAGAGGCTTCTACAAGATTAGCCCATATCGACTTCCAACAGCTCCATGCCTTCATTCAGTACCTTAGTTGTAGACCCATTACACCTTTAAAGCTCTGTACTTCCTTATCGGAGAAATCCCATATTGTAGACTTCATAGTGGTGCAACATTCAAGTGTGTCGATTGCTGATCTTTGATATGCTAGCCCCTCATGCTTAGCCCTTCCTGCATCTCTAGCCATAGGACTAAGGGCTATGAATAGGTGCTTAGCATTAAGGCACTAGGGTCTTTTGTTCCTATTCGAGGGCTATCATTCCTTTGTAAACTGCTCTATGCCCCTGGTTCTTTAAGTTTCTCTTAACGATGAGACAAGACTAATATTGGAGCCCCCTTATCGGCAATTTCTAATCATGATTTTACTCTAGAGTCATGACATCAGGTTTCGTCGATTTCTGATAGCCCTCTATCCTTTGCCTCAACCCCTTGCCCTTGGTTCTTGGAAGTGGAGATCGACTTGGCAGTCCTTCATTGTATAACTGAGTGGAGTTCCATGTTGAGCCATTAAGTCTTCCTAAGTCCCATACCTCCATTTATTCTCTAAAGACCTGCACCAAAGTAGTCGAATTCATTTCTGCAGCCATTGTTGTCCTGGGTTTCTTGTTACAGAGGCTTCTACAAGATTAGCCCATATCGACTTCCAACAGCTCCATGCCTTCATTCAGTACCTTAGTTGTAGACCCATTACACCTTTAAAGCTCTGTACTTCCTTATCGGAGAAATCCCATATTGTAGACTTCATAGTGGTGCAACATTCAAGTGTGTCGATTGCTGATCTTTGATATGCTAGCCCCTCATGCTTAGCCCTTCCTGCATCTCTAGCCATAGGACTAAGGGCTATGAATAGGTGCTTAGCATTAAGGCACTAGGGTCTTTTGTTCCTATTCGAGGGCTATCATTCCTTTGTAAACTGCTCTATGCCCCTGGTTCTTTAAGTTTCTCTTAACGATGAGACAAGACTAATATTGGAGCCCCCTTATCGGCAATTTCTAATCATGATTTTACTCTAGAGTCATGACATCAGGTTTCGTCGATTTCTGATAGCCCTCTATCCTTTGCCTCAACCCCTTGCCCTTGGTTCTTTGACTCTTCTTGTGACTGTGGGACAACCCTTATATCAGAGCCTCTTTATCAGTGTTTTTCAAGTGTCCACTACTGTATAGTGTTGATATCCATCAACCTTTGATATGTGATTGCTAATGTGACATCATCACTACCATGTGGCACTTCTTGAGGGGTGACATGTTTCACCCGGATATGCCCCCATAGGACCCATCAAAATGCCAGAAACATGTGTCCTTCAATACCGTCGCATCAGATGATGTCAGATTTATCATAGGCAATAATATACTGCCACATGTCCTTATTAGAGACAATCTTTAGTTGCCACACGTCTTTATCAGAGCCCATCCCGTGTCACCACCTGTTTTGATAGAGGAGAGAGAAAAGGACCTGCCCGCCTTTGGTTTTGCGATGAAATCCTTTGTTAACCTGTTTCATCATTTCCGACGGTTTAACATACAATCAAAATTTTTCCATGTTAAAACTTTTAAAAGGTTATCATGTCCACAATCTTCGATCGTCGATCACTGATATGCTTGACTGTTGGGACCTACGATTATGATCCCCAATATTCTATGTTGTTGGACCTACAATATGCAGGACCTCTGATTGTGATTGCCTCTATTCTATGGTGTGTGATCCCCAATATGTGGGACCTCCGATGTGCAGGACCTACAATTTGTGAATCGTCGATATGCCTAATGTTGGGATTGCTGATATGTGATCATCAATATTCCATGACCTCCGATATTGCAATCTTCGATATTCCCTGCTGCCTAATCCTCCAATTTGCAATTTGTGACATCTCCCGGAACTCCGATATGCTCTTCTCCTTCCTTTCAAAGGAAACGAAACCTTTAAGCTTCAATTGGCCATATCTTCTTATCCAAAAGTCCATTTTCGGACTTCCACATACTGTTAGAAATCTTGTCCATAGTAATTTCTAATGGAGATGGTATGATTTGGGATTTGAGTTTTTATGTGTCTTGGAAGATGATTGCAAATGTTTATGTTCTGTTGCACTTTGTAAACCTGAAAACACATTTTGTAGTGAGTGACAACATTGGCTCCAACTGGGGATAGTGCCCTGCTTGGAAGGTGTTGAGAACTTGCAGACTAGTAGTCTTCACCATTGGGAATGGAGTCAAAAAATATAATCAACTTATACAACTAGTAAATCTCCATGGAACTTTATTTGCAGGGAGTCATTTCCTCATTAGATTGAAATGTAGAAATATAAATTATAGCAATTGGAAATTAGATGTTCAACTAGTGAGCTTATTTATATACAACTCCTACTTACGTATAGGGAATCAATTCACCAAAGTGATTTCAACCCTCCAATGGTACCAGGTGAGTATTTGGGTGTTGGACCTAATGCCTCCATGTTCCTGAAATTTACAAATCAAAACCAGCATACCCCATGAAAAATATTTGGACAAAAATTTTGATATGTGCCCCCAACGTGGTAGTTGATGCTCAACTCTTTTAGTCTCCTTCATGAACCTTCTAATGGGGTTGTGTTCTTGAAAATTAGTGGCTAACATGTGCATGCACCCCATAAGAGATTTAGACCAAAGGTTTGACACATACCCTGGAATAGATGTATATTGTTGTAGGCCAAAGAAGGACACCATGTAGTCAACTATTGGATCATGGAATTGATGAGGAAAATTTGTAGCTTTCTCCTTTTCTTGAACAGTTTCCATGGAGATATATTTCTGCAACAGGAAGCCACAGAATTTGCTTGGCTCTTCAACTTTGGGCTCCTCTTGAAAGAGTTGTTGTTGGTATTCTACCCCCCACTTGTTTGTAAGTATATCCCCTTGAAAATCTGTGACCATCTCATCCTCCTGTGAATCATATGAATCATAAATTGGAGGAGTTTCTTGAACTTTCTCTCCAGGTGAAGGATGTGAATCATAAAATGGAGCCTCTTCTTCGATTGAATCATCAACTTTGATTGAATAAGATATTTGAGGGTTTCTTTGCAGCTCGAGGATGTGTCTTTCTTCTCTTTCTTGATCACTAGGTGATGCTTCTTAATGATAATACATGTCTTCGTGGAGTGGAGCCCCATAAACACCTTTAGCAGGATCATTAACCTCAAAAACATTTTCAACACTATAATGTGCACAAAAATCTTCAAACAAAGCATTCGGTAGATAATATCTTTTTCAATAATGATTAAATGCTATGTGAAATCTCTTTAAGGAAGATATGCTTCCATCTTTTAGTGTTTTATACCAAACTCTAGTATCTTCCTCTAAAGAATGCATGAACAACTTCATTTTCACATCTTCAAAAACAATACCAGTTGTTCCATGTATTCATGAAAATCCTTGAGGTGTTGGTTCGAACTTTTGTGTGTGTATCCACTAAATTTAGGAAAAATGGTATGCCATTCATGAAAGTCAGGCAGATGATTGGGATAACCACCAGTAGAAGAAAAATACAATGGGGCAAATTCGGCCAAAAATTTGATCCAGGAGTCCATTTTGAAAACCCCTCTAGATGAGTGATCTCAAGTTCAAATGTAAGGGAAGTTTTCTTTTGTTTAGCATCAAAATGAGTATGAGGCCTCTTGAAAGCTAGAATGACCAAATAAATATATAAATAGTGGAGTTTCTAGGATGTTTAAAATAAGGTTGAAACAATGGAGTCGTCAAGGTGAGAGATCTTCAATCCAAATTTTCGTTGATCACTTGATAGAGGGAATGTAAAAATTTGTCATACCCAGGGAAAAATATTATAATCTGCCCCCCGTCAATGACACCAGAAAGATGTTGTCACTTTCTCTATCACCAATCACACAAGTGCTTCAGGAGATATAGAAGCCTTCTAGAGACGATATCTGGGTTGATTATAGACGAGTGCCTGGGACATCTTAAAAGTAGAGTGGTTTTGAATATAATCTGTAGGGATTTCTTCTACACTCCAATTTTCACGTACTTTGAAAGGATAATTTAGGGGGCTTGGTTCAATGGTCCTTCATCAAGTAAGCTCAAGAAAATACATGGATTTAAATACACAAGGGGTAAATCGGGCTAATCTTAGAGAGTAATGTCTAGTTCTGGTAGCCGACACAAAAACAATAGGCATCTTTAATATTGGTGTTGTAGTAAAATGAAGAGGAGGAAAGAGAGGATGGAACTTGATGCATAGGGATGAAAACATGACAAAATCCTAAGAAACAATGTTTTGGTAGGAGTATGGAAGACTGAAGAGGTGGCATGGCAGAAATAGTGCAACGCTAATTAAGGTCCCAAGATCTATAAATCATGAATACATTTGTCACTAATTAGAAAATGTAAATCTTTGCTCATATGGTACTATAGGCTATTGAATAACACAAGTAAATTTGTAATTACCACAGGTACTGTTACTACTTAACAGGAAAATATACAACCATGAATAATAGTGAAACCAATAGCTTCATTACATTATTTCAAAGGGAGAAAAACATACATGAAGTGACAAAAAAAGGGGACACATACCGCACATTGGTCTAATTGGAATCACCAAAGAGTTCCATTAATCCTTCAATAATCCAAATCACCAGTGCATTACATTTAGCGATATATAGCTCAAGTCCCTCATGAATAGGAAAATAGAACCAAAAGTGGAATCACGGAATTGGGATCTCTCGGGTGTAGAATTCTAGAGCCTCTATTAAGTGTTTCTTCTCCTTGTTTATAAGGAGAAGGGGGATTTGAATTAATAGTTACAAAATATCGCAGCCAAGGGCTAGTTTTCTGATTGACCAGCTATCTCAGCACGTGATCTCCTATTGCCCTAAATGATTACAATGGATTTGATTCCTTTCTTGAAAATACAAAGAAATTAGAGAATAATAGGAAAAGGAAAATTGAATGATGATTAGAAGAAAGTATCCCTATGCCATTCCTGAGATTTCCCTTGATCAAGCCACGTCTTTACTATGATGTGCCTCTATTTCTACTCAGTTGGTTCACCTGCCGATTTCTCCTTAACTTCCTAACTTCACCGCACTTTGGACTGGTAGCAATCAACTGTGGTGGCTTATGACGGAGCGGAAGCAGAGATTAACTTGGAAGTCCTTCATTGTATAACTGAGTGGAGCTCCATGTTGAGCCATTAAGTCTTCCTAAGTCCCATCCCTCCATTTATTCTTTGAAGACATGCACGTGAAGTAGTCAAATTCATTCATGTGGCCATTGTTGCCTTGGGTTTCTTGTTACCGAGGCTTCTATAGGATTAGCCCATATCAACATTCAACTACTCCATGCCTTCATTCAGTACCTCAAATGCTGACCCATTATGCCTTTAAAGCTTTGTACTTCCTTATCAGAGCGATCCCATATCGTAGAATTCATAGTGGTGAGTATTCAATTCTATCGAGTACCAACCTCTGATATGACTAGCCCCTCCTAGTTAGCCCTTCCTCGATCTCTTACCATAGGACTAAGTGATGTGACCAGCTGCGTAGCCTTAAGGTGCTAGGGCCTTTCGTTTCTACGTGGGGGCTATCATTCCTTTGTAAGCTGCTCTACGCCCCTAGTTCTTTAAGTTCCTCTTAACTGTGGGCCAACCCTTATATTAGAGGCTCCTTATCGATGGTTTCCAATATGAGTTTTATTTTGGAGTCCCACACCCTTGGTTCTTTTAATCTTCTCGTGACTGTGGGCCAACCCTTATATTAGATCCCCTCTATTAGTGTTTTTCAAGTGTCCACTATCGTAAAGTGCCGATATCCATCAACATCATCACTGCCACGTGGAACTTCCTGAGTGGTGACGTGTGTCACTTGGATAAGCCCAAATAGAACCCCTCAAAATACCAAAACTTCCTACCACGTTTCCTTCTCTACCTCCACATCAGATGATATCAGATTTATTGGAACTAATTATATATCATCATGTGTCCTTATTTGAGCCAAACTTGGGTTTCCATGTATCATTATCGGAGCCCATCCTATGATGCCACATTCCTTGCTAGAGGAGAGAGAAAAGGACCTGCTTGCCTTTGGTTTTGTGATGAAATCCTTTGTTAACTTGTTTCAACATTCCCGTTGATTTAACATGAAATTATAAATTTTCCATGTCGCAACTTTGAAAAGGTTGTCATGTCCATAATCATCTATATGCTTGACTGTTGGGACCTCCGATTCTGGTTGTCAATATTCTATGGTGTGTGATTGCCGATGTGTGGGACCTCTCAAGTGCAGGACCTCTGATTTGTGAATCACTGACATGCCTGATGTCGCAATCACCGATATGCCATGACCCTTGATATTGTGATTGTTGATATGCGATGCTGTCTGATCCTCCGATTTGTGATTTGCAACATCATTGGAACCTATGATATTCTCTTCTCCTTGCTTTCAAAGGAAAGAAAATCTTTAAAATTCAATAGGCCATATCTTCTAACCCATAAGTCCATATTTGGACTTCCACATACCATTGGAAATATTGTTTACAGTACTTTCTAATGAAGATGGCTGAATTTTGGCTTTGATTCCTTCTGTGGCTTGGAAGATGACTGTAATTTTTTTTTCTCTTTTGTACTTTGGACTGCTGAAAACACATTTTGCAGTGAGTGACAACAATGCGTATTTGAAGTGATTATGACAACTAGAGATGTTGATGCAACTTAAGTAAGAAAACTTGTCAAACTCCATCGGCCAGTAAAACACCGAGTTGGAGAGACAAAATAGAGAAAACTAAAGATGGAGAAATCAATTTGGGAAATTGGAAAGAAATTATATAGCTCTGAGTGTACTAACTTGAATGAGGCAAAGGGGCCCAAAATTTGACATGAATGGGGCATAGGGATGAGGAAACCAAGTGAAAGTTTCTTCATAATCAGAAAATAATTGTAGTATTCAGAGAGTTGAAAGCACTCCGAAGCTTGATTTGTCCATATTTTCTTGATTTTACTTGGCCGAAGAAACAAGGGGTTTGGGCAAAGGGCCAAGAAATCAACACTCATGGGACAAAGGAGTGAAATAGTGGGGAAATTTCTTTTATAAAGAGAAAATCTCAGTATTCACAGACTCTATCGCCATTGTTATGCTTATTTACTTAACTATTTGGCGCCTAAGAAGTTTAAATTTTGTGGAAACATAAGATTTTAATAAAGCTAATTTAATGGCCTCGAATGCCACAAGGGAGTTCTTTATATATGAGTCGTACACAACCAAAAACACACAACTCTTGGGACTTGAAGTATTTTGCAGTGAGAGTGGTATTATTACTTCTAGGCATGGTTTTCTCTTGGCCTTCAACAATGTCTATCAATCACTCTATTTGGAACCTCTGTTCCCATTCTCATCATCCCCAAGTTCATCATCCATATTTGTATTCCCATTATAGTGATCATTAGGGAGATGTCTTTACTTTTCTTCCTGAACACATGGTGGGGAAAGGTGAATTCATAGTTTCATCACATTGAATAAAAGGGACCTCAATGCCCTCTTGTTGTTTAGAAATTCCATCACATCACATCCATATGGCATCCTCTCCAACTGGACAACAGAGAACTCCCAGAACATATGCTGCTCATGGTATGGTATTAGATGCCAAATTCATACCAAAAGATTAGTCGCCATAGAGCTGGTTGATAAATATTTGGAAGGTACCCTTCCATCATCCCTTCGAAACCTCTCTTTGTTTCACTCTTTGAGTCTTTTTGATAATTCTTTCATAGGAAAAATTCCACCTGACTTTGGCAAGCTTAAAGTGCTGCAAACACTTAACCTGAGCACAAATGTTTTCTTGGGTTTTATTCCAGTAGAATTTGGCATACTTAAAGCATTGAGAACACTTGACTTGAGTGAAAATGTGCTCTCTAGTTCTATTCTAGCAGAATTGGGCCAGCTACAAAAACTAGAGTCCCTTTCTCCTAAGTACAATGATTTATGTGGCAGGATACCATGACAGCTGGGTAATTTTACGTAACTTATTCACCTATCCGTATCTCGTGATAATATGTTGGGTTCTATTCCTTGTGAGATATTATGTCTTCCCCTCCAAAGTCTCTCTTTATCAAAAATTCAACATACCTAAAGCCATTGTTAATTTGACATTTGATTGAGCTATGCATATATGAAAATAGTTTCACTAAAATACCTAGAGACATTTCCAACTTACCTAAGTTGACCACTTTAGCTCTTTCATCTCTTTATGGAAATAAATTTTCTTCGACATACTTAAAGTCATTGCCAATTTGACCACATTGACTTACTTAGACCTTTCTAAAAATGGTCTTACTGATGACATATTGAGAATAATTTCCAAGTTGACCACATTGACTTACTTAGACCTTATCTCAAACATGCTCATTAATAATATATATGTAGCCATTTCCAATTTGACTCAATTGACCACTCTATCTCTTTCTAAAAATAAGATCATTGGTACCATCCCTATAATACTTTCCCATTCAACTCACATGACCTCCCTAGATGTTTCTCGCAACAATTTCATTGGTAGCATCCCTATAACCCTTTCTGATTTGACTCGATTGACCTTCTTATGTCTTTCTTTCAACAATCTCATTGGTAGCATCCTTTAAGCCCTTGGCAATTTGACTCGATTGACCTTCTTAGATATTTCTATAAATAATATTACGGTAGAATCCATGTATCCATTGGCAGTTTAAAGCAGTTGACCTCTCTATATATTTTTGAAAACAAGCTCACTGGTAGCATCCTTGTAGCCCTTGCCAAATTGACTCAATTGACCGCCTTAGATTTTTTTGAAAACAAACTCATCGGTAGCATCCTTGTATTCGTTACTAATTTGATTGAGTTGACTTCCTTATATATTTAAGAAAACCATCTCACTGGTAGCATCACTAGCCCTTGGCAATTTGAGTAAGATGACCTCCCTTGATATTTTTGGAAACAAGCTCGTTAGTATAATACCTATATCCCTAGGCAATTTAAACTACCTAAATATTTCTACAGAAAAGTTCACTCATAACATCCCTGAAGCTATTACCAATTTAAGGAACCTTAAATACCTTGACCTTTCGAATAAAAATCATACGAGGACAATTATGAGAGCCATAGAAAAGCTCCATTCATTACAATACTTAGGATTCAATTCAAAAAAGTTAATTGGGTTCATCCCATATA
>APFE030023948.1:2726-13619 GCA_000404065.3 Pinus taeda | reverse complement strand
TAGCCCTACCGGCTCAGAAATGTCAGCTCCCTCAGCAAATTAGGACTTCTGCTTGGAGAACTGCATTGCTTCTGCGTGAACCCTTCTGGCTTAGAGTCAACCCCTACTGGGTCCTGCGTTGCCTCCTTCTTGTGTCTCTTTGTCTCTCAGCTGTGTATCCTGGGCTAAGGAGAAGATACTCTAACCCAACTATCCTTGGCCCTCACTGCAACGGCTCACTATCAAAATTCTCCTGGCAACTGCTCCGCTTCAGAAAATCGTACTTCTGAACTCTCTCTGTGTGACTTTCCAAGTGACCCTCAAGCCTCCTTAAATAATCTCCTTGTTGACATTGAACAACCCAGATTAGAAGCTAATCAATGGCTAAGATCATTTCTGCTTAATCCTCATCTTCTTCTAGAAGTTACACCCACAGTTTATATTAATACCCTTTAATTATTTTATTTTCCTAAGTTTAGACTTAGGGTCCCATTAAAAATAATTAATTATTTTGATAAAACTGTTTCTAGGTGGAATTTCCCAAAATGTTTTCTAGGTTCTTTGGAATACATGTGCCCAAGTCTCCCTTCAAAACTTGAGACATAGAGCACATCCTATGCTAACAGAAATCAACACTTCCTCCTAGCGAGGAATGTGCTCTAGCAATGCAACCTGTTGAAGCGTCACTCTGTTTTGTAATATCTCCCTTTGTGTTGTTGATGTCTGACCTGTTGTCCACCAACCACTGCGCAAATGCTGCATCTGTACTGTAGCTCACCCTACGACTGTCAGCATTACATCCATACTGCGACTTGCTTTGAAATTTTGCATCCGTGTTGTTGCTGGCACTACCACTGCCAACTGCCTCTGCATTGCAAACTGTTGTTGCTAATGCATCAACAACAGAAAAGCATCCCAAATTACTGAACTAATTGTGTTCAGGATGATACTATGTGAATGCTGGAACCTGACTACTAGTAGTCTCTGCACTGACCCTCTGAATCTACTGCGTTATTCCTGACCTCTGCTTTGCGCCATCTGCACCACTCTGCTCTGCGCTACTTAGTCTCTGGTGCTCTTAGCCACTGCAACTGTCTCTCCGACACTCGTCGGCACCACTCGACACTAGTCCATCCTGCAGCCACAAAACTGGGTTCTCATAGCAAGGTAATGATCCAAGAGGTGGGCTCCTCAAGGATCCTGCCCATGTGTAGCTCCTTCGAACTACAACTCCAAATCCACACACCTCCCTCCTAGAGGTATCTCGGCTATCATGGCGAACTCCTCTTCCTCGATCTTTGTAGGCGCAACCTTCGGATCGTGCTTCTCTTCTTTGTCCTTCTTCCTGAGAGGACACTGAGTTGCGTAGTCACCCATCTCACGACACCTGAAGCACTTTTTATCTTTGAGGCGTCCTTCTTACGCCTCTACTACTCCTGCTGCCTCTTAGATGCAAGGGCTACATAATCCTCCTCCTCCTTGGGCTTTGACCCACTTTTGCTACTTCCCTCAAGCTTGTACTTGACTAGATCTCTCCTCAACTCTTCCTGCTTGAGAGTTGCCCACATACTATCCTAGTCTGGCAAAGTTGCCCTGCCCAGGATGCTCTGGACAAAGACTGCCACTCTTTTGAGACTGAGTTGAGGGCCAGTCTCACCATATCTAAACCTTGAGGTGTAGAGCCCACCGTAGATAACTCATCACGGGTCTCCTGAATGGATCCACACGCTCCCCCTTTTGCATTTGAGCAGATCACAGCTTCTGCTCCAAGTACATCTTTTGCTGCTTAGAAGATCCCTGATATAACGTAGAAAACAAATCCCACATCTCCTTAGCAGTCCCTCTGCTAGCAATGTGACAAACCACATGATCCTTCACTCCGTCGAGGGTCATTCTTTTCACCTTTGCCATCTCAGCTTAGTATTTCTTCAACACATCTGCATTTGCACGCACAACCACCACATTGTCAACATATGTCTTGAGGACATGCTCATCTAGAAGGAATGACATTTTAGCATTCCAGATGATGTAGTTGGATGCTCCGTCCAACCTATCCTGATCCCTCAAGCCACTGGTTGCCATCTCTGCCACAAATGTTGAAAATATCCTCACTGGTTCTTGTTGTTGTTGGTCAACCAATAAGAAAACATACTTCTTGGTGGAAAGTCTTACTGAGCAAGAAATTCCCTCAACCGTGCTTCTTCCTTCTCTTCTGACTTCTTTCTGCCCAACAAAACAACCTGCAAAAAACATTGTATCCCACCAGCTTCTCCTCACGCTGAGGTTTCAGTGTTGCTCCCTCTCCCCCGACAAACTTTCAAATTGGGAGTCCTTCCTCTCTGTCGATTCAGTCAAAGAGAGACTGCCTCGAAAATCAGCCCTCTGGCTAGGACTGCGCAAACCCTCTGGGGTTCTGAACTGTTGCCCCCTGCATCTTTTTCGATCTCCCTCTTTTTCTTAGTGTTGGGTTCTCTGGCACTGTTATTCTTGCTTCACCTGCAATGCTCTGATACCATGTGAAAATTCGAGAATCCCACTCGAATCTACTACCGCAGCAACTGATTAAACTTCTCCTATTTGTTAATTACTGAAACAAAATATTTACTGCTTCCTACAACAAATATCGAAGCTAATACAACTGCAGCCTTCACTTAATTAATTAATTTTCCCAAAACAAGAACATAACAATAGGGAAAAAGACATACAAGTGACAGTATTTTTTGGACAAATGTCCCCAAAAAAACCCAATGCAGGAAAACCGATGCAACAACTCTGAGAGTTTTTATTATTATGCAGTAGTATTCTTAATACAACTCTAGATGCTCTCCCGACAATTCAGTTACAGAGAAATAAACTGACAGAAGAAATTTGTGAGATCACCTCACTCTAGTCGGCAAGTTCCGGATGATCCGGTAGCTAAACCAACGTGTCCCCGACTATTTTTGCGCTACCTGTGTGTGGGCCTTGCGTTAGCCTCTAAGGCTCTTCATCTGCTCAACTGGGGATTGATTTTCCTTCTAGAGCAATTTCCATCCCTACTGAATTATAAATGCCAACTACCTCAGCAAATTCAAACTTCTGCTTGGAGAACTGTGCTGCTTCTGCATGAGCCCTTCAGGCTGAGTGTCAACCTCTGCGTGAACCCTTCTGGCTCAATGTCAACCCCTCCTGGGTCTTGCACTGCCTCCTTCTGGTGTCTCTCAGCCTCTCTACTGCGTATCCTGGGCTCTGAAGAAGATACTCCAACCCAACTATCCCTGCCCCTCACTGCAACAACTCACTATCGAAATTCTCCAGGCAGCTACTCTGCTTCAGAAAATCAAACTTCTGAACTCTCTCTGTGTGTCTTTCCAATTGACCCCAAGCCTCCTTAAATAATCTCCTCGTTGACATTCAACGAGCCAGATTAGAAGCTAATCAATGGCTAAGATCATTTATGCTTGATCCTCGTCTTCTTCTAGAAATTACACCCACAATTTATATTAATACCCTTTGATTATTTTATTTTCCTAAGTTTAGACTTAGGGTCTCATTAAAAATAATTAATTATTTTCATAAAACTGTTTCTGGGTGGAATTTCCCAAAACACTTTCTAGCTTCTTTGGAATACATGTGCCCAAGTTTAGAGTTATGAAATATTTAAAAACTGACTAATAATCTAATTAAGTCATTTCTAGGCGGAATTTCCAAAAACGATTTCTAGGTATTGGAGATCTCATGTATGCTAGCCTCTCCACAAAATTTCAAGGCTAGAACACATCCGATGCTACAAAAACTAGCAAGAAAGTGAACCACTCATCCTATGCATATTTCAATCGGAGGGGAAGGTGAACCACTCACCCTACGCACATGTCAACCATCATGAGGTATCACAGGGGAAGGTGAAACACTCACCTTGTATAGAGCGCGCCAATAGGGGAAGGTGAAACTCTCACCATATGGCCGCTCATAGCTCCAAGAAGTGCCCCAAGCCCCCAAGAGCTCCCAGAGCTCAATGTCCAACTCAAGCGGGACCTCATGGGAGGGGCTTTCCATGACTCCAAGTCTCTCTCAGAAGGTTAAGAATTTGACCTTCCCCAATGGTTTCGTGAGGATACCTGCGACCTACTCATTAGTCTTGATGTGTTGGAGCCTTATTTCTCCCCGCTGTACCATATCCTGGATAAAGTGATACCTTATATCAATGTGCTTGGAGCGGTTGTGGAACAATTCTCTGAAAGGCGAATCCCACTCTGGTTTTCGTAGAAGATCACAATGGTATCCCACACGTGCTCAAATAGCTCAATAAAGAGCTTCCTCAACCAAACAACTTCACAACAGGTCATACTAGTTGCAATATATTCGATCTTGACAGTGTTTAGAGCAACCAATTTCTACTTCCTGCTCATCCAAGAAATTGAAGCAGACCCTAATGAGAAGAAACATCCAGATGTTCTCTTACGATCCACCACACTGCCAGCCCAGTCAGCATTTGTATATCCATGCAACCTCAAATTCTCGGCATTGTATCTCAGCCCATAATTGATTGTGCCCCAAAGATATCTCAAGAGATTCTTAGTAGCAATCCAATGTATGTGATGAGGCTCGACCATAAATTGACTCAACTTATTCACAACGAAGCATATGTTAGGACGGGAGTTTACCAAGAACATCAAGGCCCCCACAAGTTGTCTATATTCAGGAGGGTTTGCCAATTCGGGCCCAACAACACTTCCACATAGCTTCTTGAAGTTGAGTTCCATTGGAGTAGACACAGACTTGCAATCTACCATCCCATATCTCTCGACCAACTTCACAATGTATTTTCCTTGAGATAGGAAAATCTTACCTGGCTTCTTCCAGATCTCCAGGCCTAGGGAGTACTACATTAAATCTAGGTCCTTCATCTCGAATTCGGAAGCCAACTCCCTCTTGCATTGATAAATAAGAGGGTCTGCACTTGTTAGAAAGAGTTCATTTACATAAAGGACCAGAATGAGAGGCATGTCATTTTCAACCTTGAAATATAGGTTAGGATCAACTTCGGTCCTTGTAAATCCCAACTTCATAAGATAGCTATCAATCCTCTCATACCAAGCCCTGGGAACTTGCTTCAACCCATAGAGGGCTTTCTTCAACCTGCACACTTGTGTCCTTCGATCTTGTACTTTGAACCTCAGAGGTTGTTCTAAGTGGACTTTCTTCTTAAGCGAGCCATGCAAGAAAGCAATCCTAACATCCATTTGGTGTAGGCTCCGTCCCTGAGAGGCAACAAGAGCAATAATCAAACGGATAATGGTATATCAGGCAACTGGAGCAAATATCTTGTCATCGTCCACTCCTTTTGAGAGAAGCCTCGAGCACCAAACTTGGCTTTATATTTTTCACTGCCATCAGCTCCATGTTTGATTTTGTAAAGCCATTTAGATGTTAACCATAGACTTGTCCTTGGGCCTAGGAACCACGTCCCATACATTTTTCTTCATGATTTATTTGTATTCCTCATTCATCGCATCCTTCCAGACTTGGTGCTTTACGACTTCTTCGAATGTACATGGCTCAGGTTGAACAATAGTACTCATAGCAACAAGGTACCCTTGATACCTGTTTGGCTTCTTACTTTCACGAAATGTCCCTCTTGGAGCAACATGTCCTTTAGCATCTTTGAGAGTATCCTTGAGCCACAAAGGTATTTTTCTTGGAGTAGAGTGATCACTAGGTAGTGGATTAATGGGATCCATTAGGTCTTCAACATTGGGCATTGATTCATCTGTCGTAGGTTCAATTTGTTTATCTGTAGCATCATCATTCTCTTTTCCTTGAATGGGGAGATCTATGGCTTTCCCATGGGCAGTGTCTTCATCGAATGTAACATCATGGCTTACTTCCACATCTCGTTGACCGGGCATATTGATTCTATATGCCTATGAATTTTCACTATAGACCACAAATGTTCCTTTCTTCCCACATGCTCCCAACTTGTTTCTCTTCTCTTTAGGCACATGAAAATACATGGGACAACCAAATATTCTAAAATGAGAAACATCAGGTTTCTTACCAGTGAAAACTTCTTCAAGTGTCTTGAAATCCAATTCTTGATGTGGACACCTATTTTGAACATACAGGGCAGTATTGGCAGCTTTTCCCCATAAGAATTTTGGTAGACCTAGATGATGGAGCATGGCACGGATGGCTTCCATGATCGTTCGATTCTTCCTTTCAGCAACTCCATTTTGCTCAAGAGTGTATGCAACGGTTGTCTCCCTCTTAATGTTAGCCTCTCTACAAAAGTCATTGAATTCATTTGATTCATATTCGGTTCCATTGTCAGTCCTCAATATTTTGATCTTCTTCCGTATTTGATTCTCTAGCAAAGCTTTGAAAGAACAAAACCATTTGAACACTTTACCCTTTTTCTTCAAGAAATAGATCCGTGTTTTGTGAGAGAAGTCATCCATAAAGATAGCATAATATAAGTATCCTCCCAATGATGTTACGGGAAACATACCAGATAGGTCAGAATGGACGAGTTGAAGAATATCAGAAGTTTGACTTTCACTTGAAGGGAATGGTCCCCTTGTAAGTTTAGGTTAGAATGGACCAATTGAAGAATCTCAGAAGTTTGACTTTCACTTGAAGGGATTGGTCCCCTTGTAAGTTTCCTAGCTGCACAACCCTGACAAACTCCTTCATGATTCATGTTGAATTCAGGGATACCTGTGATTGCCTTCCTTATCCCTGGTAGGACTTTGTAATGAAGGTGGGCAAATTTCTGATGCCATAATTGAGATTGAAGAGAAGTATCACAAGACATGGTTCCCAAAGGACTTCCTCCAACTTGACAAAGACCAACCCTAAATCGACGTGTAAATGTATATTTAGGCTTTCTTCGCCAAATACGCACCTTTCCATCAATGAATGCTACCTTGAAGCCTTCATCTTCCATCGCAGAGATAGATACCAAGTTCTTCTTCAAATCGGGCACATACAATACTTCTTGTAGATGAATGGGTTGACCTTGATTCAAGTCAAGAGTGACAATAACTATGCCTTTTACGGGATAGGTGGCAGTATCTCCAAGTATGATCTCCAAATTAGTCTTCTTTTCAATCAAATTTGAGAGGGCCTCTTCGTACCCAGTGAAATGCCTTGAGGCTCCACTATCAATCAACCAATGATCCAACGTATTCAGAGGAGAAGCAGTAGATAAACCGGAAATAAGATAAAATTCATTTTGTTTTTCTACAACATTACTTTCCTCATACCTGGAATTTCTTGATCTTTTGGGAGGTGGACCATCTCGATATCGAGCAGCAAGAGAATTCCTCTTTCCTTTATTATTGAACTTGTTGTTCCTTTGAATGCCATTTCCTTTGTAATTTTTGTGGTTGTTGTTGTCATCATCCCTTGGAGTATCCTTCTTGTGAGGATACTCTCTAGCATAGTGGCCAAACTTGTTGCAATTGTAGCACCTTCCTTTTCTTCCTTCCTTGAATCCCGACTTCAATCCTTGACCTTGTTTCCTTGGACTAGCATTGTTCTTCCTCTTAGCATGAGCAGAGAAAGCAATAGGATCATTTCCATTTGAAGGCTTATCTCTCTCCATCATCTTTGTTTCTGCTTGAGTGCATTTAGCCAATAATTCATCAAAACCAAGAATCCTGTCATTGTTGAGGATGGTGGTGTTAAACACATCCCATGCTCTTGTAAGACCTCCAAGTGCAATGAGAGTGAGCTCCCTATCAACAACAACTTCTCCAATAGATAGAAGGTCATTCTTCATTTGTGTGATCCTCATGAAATAGGATTAGATAGACTACCCTTTGTCCATTTTGATGTCCTTCAACTTGTGCTTGAGAAAGAGGATTTGATTTGCGTTGCTCATTTTGAACATCCCATCCAGCTTGTCATACATATCCTTAGATGTTTTTTGCGGTAACAGGTGCATTTGAAGAAGGCTCCACCACTCTTCCCTTTACATAGTCCATTGCATCATGCTCTTCCAAAGTCAGGTCCAAAGTCATCTTGCATGTATGATAGTCAGATTTTTCCTTGAGCTTATCCTGAGATTTGAAGTAGGATGTAGAACCCATTAAAGTTAGACCAATACTCTTGTCTAACAACTTTCCTTAGTGATTGCTTTTCTCTATCTTGCTTGGGCTTTGTCTTCACCTGGGCTCTAATACCATGTTAATTTTAGTTAACAATGGTATGTTCTATGCTTAGCACAATTTACTTCAATGTTCCTTAGTAACTGATTTAGAATTGATCTAAGACAAACAATAAGGTATTATAGACTCATGTGCATGGATGTGCCTATGTTATTTTATGCAACGGATCGATAAGATTGCAAAATACACAGGCAATGAAGTAGTTAAAGAAAACACAACAGGCAACACATATAAACACAACAAGTTTAATAAAGAGTTCACCCAATACTCCTGGGCTATGTCTCCTGGTCCAGCCTTCAGTGGTGGCCTCTCTATTATGTTTTCAAGGAGAGTTTTTACAACAGTGAGCTCAATTTGAGTCTCACACAACAAATATAAATCTGCAAGACTGTACTTGGATCCCCCAAGTCTCTGGAGTACACAGATTCTCCTTACTGACTCTCAACCTCTATTGGTCACGGTATTATGAGACCAATCTGAGACTCATACATGATAGGCATTACAAAGGAGTGCACTTGAACCTCTCAAGCCTTCTCTAGAGTACACATACTCTCTGACTCTCTCTGTCTCTGTGTTAACTCTGGTTCGATGCTGCCTTTGCTTCTGTAAGTCAGCGTGGCTTCTTCTCTCTGCTTTCGACTTACTGCCTACTGCTCTCTTACTGCTTTCTTCTCTCTCTGTCAGTTTGTGGCTTTTAAGCCAATCTGCGTCCCGACTATTTGTTTCCGTTTCCCGGCTTTCTAGTTTCCCTGCCTCTGTCTGTTTGAATCTCTCTGTCTTGCGTAATCAGTCACTGCATAACACCTCACAGGGAGGTGGCCACCTATTTCATAACGGATGAGTGTCAGTTCTCTTGGACATATTTGAAACGACTGTTTTTTTCGTTAACTCCGAGAATGCCCGTGAAACACAACCTTCTGCCAACGCATCGTCCATCTCGGACTTCAAATCCTATGTGACCTCGCTTCATAACCTTGTCAAATGTGGTCATCCATCAGAATGCATCTCTGCCATTGATCTGGGGGCCCCAGATCTGACGATCATAGTTCATATCGGGCAGCTACGTAACATGATGTTTACTCATCCAATGTGAGCGGTTCTCTCTCTCTTCCCCGAGACGTGTGGTGATCGTTGTGTGGTATCGGGCGGAACTCGGTCTAAACTGCTTACTGCTCGAAGCCCCTCCGATATTCTGCCGGTTTTGTGGAATCCCGCTCTGACGGAACCGAAACAATATTTTCCGCATTTTATAATTATTTCGAGTCCGGGTGCTTGGGGCTTCTTTCCACTGAGAGGTTTTCCCTGCTTGTCGCTAATCGCATATCGGAAACTACCTCTGTTGCTTAAAATTATCCCCACATTTACTGGTTGGGGTCAGCGCGCGTTACCATGGTCCGTCGCTCTACGCGCTAGATCGACGGCCCTCGTTGATCCGCGCTAATCGCCATTGCAACTGTCTGAGGATTCCCTCCAATAGCTTGATCTTTATAAGACTTTTAAGTTTTGGCATAATTTTTAAAGAGTACATGAAAACCTAGAGAGTGTTCTAGGATCCATTTGGATCATGCCTTCTCACTGAAAAAGCTTTTGAACCACCAAAAGTTGGTTTTTAAGCATCAATCAAGTGAAGATATAGATTCCTCGCTTGCCCAAATTCTATCCATCTTGCACTGCTTGTTTTCGAACCTTTGAGCCCAATCCTGAGGTACTCAACATCCCCTTTGCACGTAGTTCTCACCTTCCTGTCCAGAACTGTATCTTCCTGCAATTCATTGAGATATTCAGGCAACAAATCATCAATAGAAGGCAATTGACTCTGCTCTTCGAGATCTTCAATCAATGAAGGTTCAAACAGTCTCAAGCTTTCTGCATTAACTACTAAATAGATGTTCATGTAAGCTGACAAATCAAGGCGAAAAGCATTCTCACTGATTTTCTCAAGTATCTTGAAAGGTCCATACCTTATCATCTTCAGCGTCTTACCTTCACTGTGCATTCTGGCTTTGCTGATATACAGCCAGACTTGATTACCAACTTGGAAACTATGCTCAATCCGATGTTTATCATGCCTTGCCTTGTACTTGGCTTGGCCCTTTTCCAGCTTTTCTTGTACTAGCTGGTGAATCTCTTGGATTTGTTCAATGAACTTGGTTGCCTTGTCCACATCACTGTGTCCATCAACCGCTATGTCTTTACCAAAGACAAAATCCAAGGGAGACCTTGGTATGAAACCAAAACATGTCTCAAAAGAAGATCTTTGTGTAGAAGAATGTTTAGCTCGGTTGTAAGCATGTTGCACATAACACAAATGTTCATCCCAAAGCTTGGGATGCTTGTTGCAATATCCTCTGAGCAACTGGATAACTGTCCTGTTGACCACTTCTATTTGGCCATCTGTTTGTGGATGAAAGGTTGTGCTCTTCTTCAGTCTAGTGTCCATCAATTCCCACATACTAGACCAAAATTTCCCAACAAATCGGGAATCTCAATCAGATACAATGGAAGTGGATAATCCAAAATGAACCCATACATGTTGAAAGAACAATTTTGCTATTTGTTCCGCTGTAATCTATTTGTTACAGGGTATTAAAATACACATTTTTCTGAACCTATCCACAACAACATATAAATAGTCATGACCTTTTCTAGATTTAGGCAATCCCCCCACAAAGTCCATGGAAATACTTTCCCAAGGATGAGAAGGAACTGGTAGTGGAGTGTACAAGCCTAGTTTTCTATTGTTGGGCTTGCTTTTAGCACACAT
>APFE030023945.1:0-15840 GCA_000404065.3 Pinus taeda | reverse complement strand
CTATATGCCCACATCGCATGCGTATTTTCAAACTCACAATAGATGATTGTGAGAAATTCCTGCCATCTAAATGCCTTGAGATTTTAATAAAAAGGTCTGAAGAGGAAAAAATTGCAGATTCAGAGAAAGTATATTGCCCATATCCTGATTGCTCCCTTTTCTTCCTCATCACATTCTTCTCTAACAATAAAGGCAACAAAATGCGAGAAATGCTACCGCTTGTTTTGTATTGAGTGTAAGGTTCCTTGGCACACAAACATGTCTTCTAAAGAATATGCCCCTCAGTTGGGCGCGCTGTAAGTGCTGAGTTGAATTTGCTTGCAAGAGAACAACAAGTGGAAGCAGTGTCCGAACTGCAAACATATGATTGAACGCACCCATGGTTGTACGCACATAGTTTGCAGGTACACGATTCCATGGAGTTTTTGTTTATGTTTTTTTATTTTTAAAATAGATTTTTATGTTCTAATATTAAATTGGTTTATTTTCAGGTGTAGTCATGAATTTTCCTTTCAATGTGGAATTCCATGGAATGATAACTGTGATTGTGATGGGGAAGTAGAAATTACGATGAGGAGCACGACAGTGATGATGAAGAACATAATTATGAAGATATAAAGATGAAGATTTAAATTATAATTATGTAGATTGATGTTTAACATGATAGTTAAGTTTTTTTTTTTTGTTTATTTTACTCGTATTGAATATTTATTATTCAAATGATAGGTAATTTGAATTATAAATTATTGGTTTTTTTATTCAGAAAATTATATGTGTTAAAAATAGTAAATTATATAACAAAAGTTGAATATACATAATAATAAATATAAGAATCCTTCCAAGATTTGGATATTGCTAGTTTCACTTCAATTCTTTCTAAATACAATTTCATCCAAATATTAAAGTGAATTAGTAAAGTTAAATGATATCATTAAAAGTTAATGACCTTTATGTGTTTTAAGCACCATTTTGGTATTATGATTTTATTATATCATAAATGAAGATCCAACTTGGTAAAGAAAATCACCATTTGTAATTTAGCCAATAATTCATTAATTATAGAGATATCACTTTGATTAGGACTATTATAGAGAAATCACTTTGATTAGGCCGATTATGGAGAAATGATTGTGATTAGATTGAATAAAGTTAACTTCTAACATTTCTTAAACCATACACTCATTCATCTTTCCAAATATCTTTTAGGTAATATTTTTGAGATCCATGAGAATAGAATGTCTAGATATTTCAACATATAATCCATATAATTGTGAAACTAAAAAGGAGTAATGGTTTACTAGTGAACTATGGATGTAATGATTTAATAGTGATTTGTGAAAAACAAAAATAAAGGACCTTTTTTTGTGGTAATAATTTACTTATGTTAGTGGTCACTCTCATTTCTTTTTTTTGGTTGGGATTCTTGTAATATTTCTATTCAAAATTTCTAGAGTATTAATTCTAGCATAGGTCTAGAGTTTTTATCTTGAGATATGTGGGAGACCCTTATTTGTAGCTAGTGTGGAATTGTGGAATCCTTTTGTTGAGTCCGCGGCCAACAGCTTGAGTGGACAATCTCTTTGATTACTTGGCCATAAAAATTATAGGTAAAGATTTCATGGATGTTGGACCAATGAAGCTTAAAACATTTTGGAGAAATCACCATGTTGGTGAAGATAAAATTGTTAAAAGGATTGATATTTTGTTAGTGGTAGAAGCCTTCGTGGCGAAATTTAATAATATTTGTGAGTGGATTAGGTTAGAGGGTGAGTTTAGACACTTACTCATTTTGCTGGAGATAAAAAATCCTTCCTATATTATAGATGGATATTTTGTAAGATTTTTCAAGGATGGTCATTCCTCTATAACACCCATCCGTTGTAACAAGAAAAGCTAGGTTTGATGTGTAACAAGAAAAGTAAATGCTTTATTGTGAAATAAATAAAATAATTAATCGCTTGGGAATGGATAATCCTTTCATGATAAGGATTATAGATCCAAATGTAGGTGAGACTAATGGATTTGGAGATAAATATCCATTAACCCACTTAGCTTGAGAAATATGCTAAATCAAGATGAGGAAAATCCTTGGGAGAGGTAAAGGCTAGCGTTTCTCGGAAAATCCTCGGCAAATGGATAAAAAATATGCATTAAAGTGGGACTCCTCTAATTGAAACCATATCATGAAAGAAGGTATTAAATACCGATTGTAGAGATCAACAAGAGGGAGAATTGATCCATGGCAACAATTCTCAACTCAAGGGTGAACTCGTGGAAGACTATTTTAAATTTGGTGGCATGCTCGGTCTTTCCCATGTGACATCATTTCAAATAATCTAGTTGCATGGGATGTTTAAATGTTGACACTTACTCTCTATATTGTGACATATTGTTGCCTAAGGGTCACCACAATTCTACAAGATACGAAGGAGTTATAGGTACTAATGAAGGGTTTAGTTATAAATTTCTAGAACAAAAATATTCTAGAATCCATCGACATTGAAATCAATCCTTGAAATAATAATGCATGCACTCGTTTCATATTGATTGTGCATAGAGTGACACCTTTGATCAATTTTGACAGTCATTCGAACTCTACCGACAAGCTCAACCTACAAAATTTTACATACAGATAAGTACTACTCATAATAACCTACATGCTACTTCTTAAATGTTTTAAGGCACATCATTTCCATGTCACTTGGTTATTTATTTCCAAATTCGGAAGGTTATAATGGATAAAAAATTCTTTATAAATAAGATTAGATTCCATTTTAAAAAATTAGATGTTGCTTGAAGAATCACAATAAAAAATGGACGTTGTGGAAAATACACTTGACATTACAGTGTTGAACAATAATCAACCACCAACAAAATCGATTGTGAATATTAAGGTAATCATAATCGTCTCCCATGACCGGGTTACGTGTAAACATCAATTTAATAACTTTCCCATGACCGAGTTACTATAAATATGATGTTAAAATATTTAATAACTTATCGAATGTTGTGGATTGTAGATACTCAAAATTATCACATTCTACAGTTAACCCGTGGTGAACTAATTTCCATCGATCATTGATGGAAAATTCTCATTCCTACCTAACTAAGTGGATGAAAAATGGAAAAAAAGGATTTTCTTGTCGATTGTTGATGCCACTTTTCTATTTCTTGTATCTATTGACCTAGAAACGTTAGATTAATGAGTGAGTTTCCACAAAGTTATTCATTCATTTGGGATAATGGTTATCTTATTGGTTGCCTCCATAAATATTTCAATTGTATAATGCTTATCAATGAAATTACCAACCTCAGTTGTATTCTGTGAAGAGTTTCTAATTTAGAAAAAGAATTTAATTAAACACTGACAGCGTATTACGCTATGGGTAATTTTGGAAACAGGGGCAGTGCATATTTGTTTGCCAAGAGACATTGTAGTCAGTGGAGAAAGCTTGATGGTTATCCTTATCGAAGTGATTTTTCACATCTTACATGCCTCGACCTTCATATAAAGTTAGCTCTCAAAGCCTAGTGAAGTATCGATGGGACCATTGTTTGTTTTATGGAATTATTGCAAGTTTGGAGTTGAAGACCTGCAAAGAACTAGCTGATTCCTTCACCCTTCATATCGATATTATCTCCTCTTCAACGTAAAGTGAAGTTAACTAGGGGAATAGTGCAGAGATCGATATGTTTGTGTAGAGTAAGTTTGTGATGTAGTAAGGGGCTATCATATGTGGTGTGAGTGGATAGGTTGAATATAAGTGTTTTGAGGAGTTAACAGAGTGGTGCGGTGTTGTTTGGGATCCCTATTATACGCTGATTTACTTTACTCTTTTGGCGAGGATGAAAATAGTGTATGGTTGTTGTAAGAAGAGTCGAGGGCTAAGTCGTTGTGTTTAATTGTTGACAAAATCTCTTGGTAGAATGGGCTGCATTGGATCCACTCACACTGATGCTCGAACTCTGCTCTCCTTCTCAATGTGGGAGACCAAAGACAAGAAAGCATGGAATTTATGAGATTAAAAGACTAGCAGGCTCCTCGAATCAAATCATACAATAGAAATGTTGGGGTTGTCCATGGAGGCTTCCTTTACTGTCCTTGGAAATTTTCCTGAGAAAAGAGGTTGGAGTTGCTTATTAAAGGAGTAAAGCATGTCGTAGGGTGACTATTGTAATCTTCGGCATCGAAAAGGAGAATCAATTACATTCTGTGAAGGTTTTGACTTAGCTCATGTGAATTTGGAATGCTTAGAGCCATATTCGAAAAAACTTTTTGCGTACACTATCCTTCGAAGCTGATGACCAGAGAAGGAGGGTATTATCGGGTTTGAACCCTAGATGGTTGCTACCCCTGAGAATTAATACACCATGATCCATTATCGTATGGTCTTTCAAGACTAGTGCATGACAATCTTCTACCCCAAAACAATGTCCAAGCTAAGTCATTGAACAACATTTTTAACTTTAGCTCTCTTGTTCTCTCATCGCAAGCGAGGGTGTGACTTGTTTTTGAATGATTATTCACTTAAGAAATCAAGATATTTAGTGTAAGTCATAAACCTAGAAGGTAAAAAATGAATTCTTATGCATTATGATCATGGTTTGCACTAGGTACAGATAATAGGGATTTGAATCTTAGTTCATTGCTCACGTGAAAATTTTTAGCTGAAATAATTCTAAGTTACTTATGATACACATGTTGAATTGACAAATTCCACTATGGATTTCAGCATTTTTTCCTTGTTTTGATGTTAGAATATTTTGGTACCATGCAACTCATGGCACTGTCACAATGTTTAGAAATTGGAATCTAGGAGCGAGAATTAGAAATGTTTGGGGAGAAACCTCGAAAGGCTACAATGAAAAAAATAATTCTAATGTAGTAAAGAGGAAAGAGAGGAAATATCAAACAACTAACATGATTATTTAATAAGTAGAAAGTTCAAACCTCAATGAGTTACTTGTTATGGTGACTACTTATCGCATGATGTGAGGATTAAAGTTCTAGTTAGTATAGGTGTGAAACTTTTTCAGAACTTAAGTTATTGTTGAATTCTATTGTGAGAGTGGACGACTATACCATGATACATGCATATTTTGAATGGTCATGATAGAATGAGAGGAATAAACAATTTAGTAATAATTGGAAAGTATTGTTATTGCATTGAAAGTGGGATGTTATACTCATAGTAATAATGAGATATTCAATTTGATAATGGGTAGTGCATATATAAGAAGAATAATGAATATATTATGTAATGAAATTTATGTATAAATAAGGAAGGGAATAAGTGATTTGATTAAAAATTTGATGATATGGTCATCATGTTATTCTACTCATACTAAAATAAAATTAGGAGTTGCATGATTTTTTGTGGAAGGACATAGCTTTATAAAATACAACTAATTTTGATAAAGATAGTCTGGTCAAGGACATAACTTAAGGGAATAAAGATCATATGTATAGAAATGTGAAGGGAATAAATGTTGAACCTTTATGAGATAAAATGTTAAGTATTTTTCTTGCCATAGATCATGGACAACATATAAAATGAAAGTATATATATGGAAACTATATGAATCAACAGGTAAGAAGTCCATGACATACTATCAACATTAATAGAAGTTAATGGTGAATTAAGTGGGTGCCATCCTAAAAGAAACTCTCAATATTTTGATATCGATTCATAAAGGTTCCCATGAGGAATCATTAAGCTCATGAAGGACACGTCATTGTATATGACTATGTATTGAAAAAAAAAAGTTTCTCTCAACTTAATGTTTGATTGGTACATCTACATGTTGGAATGTAATTTTGAAGTTGGAGAAAGTGCTATGGAAGGTAACTTAACCTTACCAGATTACTATAGTGAGTATTATATGCATATTTCATTGGAAATGCATAGTTTTTACCTACAATTGTGATTGATTAAAACAATAACTGTAACTAAAATAAATAAGAACCACAAATTATATATTCAAAGTTATACTAAATTGGGGTTAGAATTGTAAAGAGTGTGCACACATTCAATTCAACTTACTGTATTCATGAAGACATCACACATGAACCACTTTGTGACCTTCATAAGTAGGTCAATGGGATTGACACCCAAAAAGTAAAAATACATAATGGAAGCAACTACTAGTGCTTCTCGATTAATAGTGGAAAGACAATATTAATCGTAAGAGCACATTCTTAATAGTTCACTAAATTTCAATGTGTCATGGATGTTCATATCAATCTAAATATAAACGGATTTATGTTAATAACAACCCATAAATAAGGATCTTTCCAATATGAAACAAGAGAAATATGCTTTCAGTAGAAGGATGTTAGATCTTGCAAATGTACTTCTTGTGGGAAGGGAAAAAATTACAATGATCTCTGTGTTTATATAAACAAACTATACATGCTTATAATAATAGAAATGACAAAAATATTGGATATGGTCGTGCTGGATGAACTGGAAGTAGAAAGAGAACAGCTCATAACAACCAAATGAATAAGAATAATGGTACACTAGATTAGGAACATCACTCATCTGAATTAACAAATAAATATATGGTAAATGAGAATCTTTCACATTAATACAGCCTATCAAAATCAAAGTATCTTAAGCTGGTAGTAAACTAATACACACTCAAGTAGAAGGTAACATATAAAATGTTCTACACAAGAAAGAAAGAGGATAACAAATCGAGGCAACAACTGGTGGTTAAAAATTAGAAGATAATGACTAAGTAGTACTCATAATCAAGGTGGTGTGCACAAATATATTGAGATCTAGCAATCTAATCAATAAATTCAGAATCATACCAATTGGAATACACATGTTGCACCACTATTTCCTACCAAGAAATATTGGGAAGTTTACCTAAGAGAGAGCATTAATAACGTTATCCGGTTTGAAGAGGAAAGCATAACAATTGTTGATAATGGATAAATGAGTTTTATTCTTTTATTTCCAGGGGTGATTTAATGAGGTAAATACCTTAGGATCACACCTTGGTACACATAGTGCCTAAAAACTTAGATTGTGTAGAATTTAAAACATTGCAACTTTCACAACCTGTGTATGAGAAATATATGTAACTACATACTAATTGTAAAATTGGGTTTGGACATACACTGAATGATTCATGGCCAACAAGGTGTTGGAGGAAGTGTAGAAAGAATAGCCATCGATCATATGACATGATTAGTTTAAGAGGAGCACTTTTTGAGTACAAACAAGTATGTTTTTGGTTAAAAGAAAAGTTAAGGGTGTTATTAAAATTCAACTATAACAGTGAAATCCATACTAGACTAACTATCATAGTGAATAGTATGCCTTATGATTAAGCAAAGGTCATATTCGTCTATTATTAAAACTTTGCCTATGGGACAGATTCAATCCAAAAACATAAGGTTATTGGTTTTGTAAAATTATATTTTTCATCTACGTTATCAATTGTTGAAATTTTCTTGCAACCACAAGAAACATAAGAAGGATTAGCTAAGGAAAAGAATTTGAACACTTAGATATAAAATAAAAAGAATCAATTATGCTCTAGTTGCAGAAGCCGAACAAGTCCATGAATTCCTTATTCTCCAATCGAAAAAGCAAACATGGGTTGAGTGGAGTGACCTGAATGTAATATGAGTAATGGAAGGAATTCTTTTGGGCACAAAACTAATCTACATGGATGAAGTATATGTCGTGTTGGTGAGGTTATGGAAATTGGTATGCTGTACAAGTGGTACAGGTAGTACTGTGTACAAGAAATACATCTGATACCGATATGGATGCATATAGTGCATGATGATACATGGCATATATTCTTGTATGTGTGCAGTACACACTATGTGTAGGTATACATGATTGAAGAGCAAGCATTGGGGATTGCTAGGTGAGGCAACCAATCCAAAGTGCGTACAAAAGAAAGAAGCTAATAAGTGATTCAAGGATAAGTATCAATGTTTTATTCCATTTTTGTAGACATGTGATATGAGTATGATATTTGTGGATTACACGTGATCTATAATTAAGGTGTACATATGATTTTTATGGTTATGTTGAGCTAACCTGATATGATATTTTATACATGTTGATTAGTCAAATGTGCTAGTTTGGATTGTTGTGATTAATGTATGGGAACTTCATGAACCTAGTGTTTGGCGAGAACACAAAAGCATTAGAAGAACACACAGGAACAACATGCATTTCTTCCAATATAATGAACATGAGGAAGCATATTTAAATGGAAAGAAACATAACCCGTCACTACTAAAATAGTAGTACTATATATCGAGTTATGATATTAACTACGATAAACAACATTGAGTTTTTGCATCTAAAATCTCTCACAAATTGATTGAAACAAACATGTGCATATATATATATATATATATATATATAGATAGATAGATAGATAGATAGATAGATAGATAGATAGATAGATATTGAAAGGTCTCCATTAGATGGAAAAACCATGGGAGCCTGTAAATTTAGATACAACTATGAGTGAATTAGGAAATAATATTGTAAAATGTAGTAATACCGTGAGGACACTGTAAATTTAAGGGGGGTAGTATGTAACATTCATTCCTTGTATGTAAAACTTTTCTAACCTAAGCTAAGAAAAACTAGGACTAATGTGTAACAAGAAAAGTAAATACTTTATTATGAAATAAATAAAATAATTAATCACTTGGAAAAGTGAGAGATCGAGAAATGAGATTCTTGCCAAACCCCATTGGTTAATGGGAATGGATAATTCTTTCATGATAATACTTCTAGATCCAAATCTACAAGAGCTTAATGGATTTGGAGATAAATATCCATTAAGATACTTAGCTGGAGAAAGAGGCCATGTTAATAAAAAACATAAAAGCATTGTAGGAGTTAAAGGCAAGTTTTTATGAAGAAAAGCCTCACGGGAGAAAAAGGCGAGATTTAATGGGAAAATCCTAGGCAAATGGATAAGAAAGATCCAGAAAAGCAGGACACCTCTAATGGAAACCATATCATGAAAGATGGTATTAAATACCCATTGCAGAGATCAACAGGAGGGAGTTGATACATGGCAAGAGTTCTCGACTCGAGGCTGAACTGGTGGAAGAGAGTTCTAGATTAGGTGGAGGTGCTCGGTTTTTCCCAAGTGGTATCATTTTAAATAATCTGGTCGCATGGGATGTTTAAATGCTTACTCTTACTCTATATTGTAAATTCTGAAGCATATAAGAGAAATTGCTTAGGTTGTTTTTACATATCAATTGATTGAATAATGTACATATGATTGCTATGAATAAGTAGATTTTCTTATGTTAGCTATGGGCATTATTTTATTATATATGAGCATATGTGATAGAAACTGCATACAATTTCAATTGCACTTAAGGTTATTAAAGAAACATAATATGTGGATCTTACGCAATATTGGTGTTATCTTGTCTTTTGTTTGAGATAGTGAATAATCGTGCTTGAGTCAACTATATAAATTGGGTAACTATGGTTAATTCTCAACTGTAAAAGATATGGTGCAGGTTATATATGTTATGAATTATGAATCCCTAAGATAAACATGCTAACATTACATGCGACTGTGGCAGTATGATTGTGATTGCATTATGGGGAATACTAGCTTTAAAATAATTATGTTGAAGTTTCATTTATGCTGATATTGAGGTAAAAAAGGAGGTATTTCTTTAAGCATAATGTTGACCTTGGATGATCATTCATTTGAGTTATAATACGTGTATAATGGTTGAATTGGATGCTTTTATTAAGGTTCTATTTATTGAACCTTAGAGTCCACATCATGAATCCAGTAAAGCCTCGGAGGAGTTGTAGTATGGTACTCAAGGGGTATGGCTCCTCTCTTTGATGTTGTCATAATTTGAAGAACATGGGTATTGGGTATTATAAGTATTTGTATGTATTACTTGTGACGATTGATTAAATCTTAACTTTAACTCAAGCAAAATTTAAGAAATGGGAACCTAGTAGGTAATTCACACATTAGGCTTAGGGGGTATGTTACATCGTCATATAACCTAAACAATGGATTTTTGAATTCCCAAGGCTTTGAAGTGAACCTCAAGATAGTTTGGTTATTTCCAAAATCATTGATAGAGGGCTAAAGCCTCTTTTTTCAAACTCCATTTCAAATGAACAATTTGGTTTACTTAAAGGCAGATAGATCTATGAGGCTATAGGGGTTATAGGAGTGGATGAAGAAGGGCCTCATAGTATAAAATCCCTCATATTAAATGGAGTTGTCATCAAAAAAAAATTCTCTAAGGCATATGATCATGTTACATGGATATCCATCAAAATTCTCTTGATTCATTTGGACTTTGGGATTGACTTCGTGAATTTGGTGATGCGGTGTATTTAATATACATCCTTTGTTTTTCTAATAAATGGGTCCCATTTAAATTTTTTACTAGTAGTGGATGGACTCATTTGCCTTGTGGCTAAAGCTAAGTTTAGAGGAAAATTTCATGGTGTTGTTATTGTAAATTATCCATAAATTACACATTTACATTTTTTCATGTTATACTAATTTTTTGTAATGGCAACTGTAGTTATGTAGCTAAGTTATCAAATATCAATAATCTGTTTGGAATAGCTTTGGTTAACGTCTAAATTTTTTTACCTGGCTAGACATTCATTCAATGACTACTACATACTTGCACACAAGGTATGTTATACACACCAATACACATTTCATTTTTCAACCTTGTAGCATATGTATTCATATGGTCCCGTATTACTGTTGTACATAGTCCACTTGTGGTACAACTTATAATACCATCCTCATGGTATCAACTGCATGACATAAACTTTATCCACATATTTTCCACTATGTTAGTATCATACCAAAATTCATTTTTCATGGTTCATCTATGTAATTAAGAAAGTTTTTATGTTATGTGTAAGTCAATTCGAGATGTCATGTAGTTACAATTTCAATCGCATTTTATTGGATTCATGCATACCTTTTGCTTAATGTTCTAAATAAAATTATTAACTCATAGTTGTTTAAGTTTAATATTCATGAGATAATTAATTCACCTAATATGTTTTACCATCACCCTATTTATGCTTCAACGGCCTCTTGACCATGCATAATTCTGTGTAGTCATACATGAAAGTTTTTACTACTTACAATCCTAAACTCCTTGTAGTTGTAGGTGTTTACGATCTTAGGGTATTTACATGTTAGCTCATTCTTAACATTAAGTCACCCTTTACCAAAAGCTGAGTTATTTGTTTATGAATTCTTGTTTTAATCACACAATATTTCCTTATGTTGTCCGAACACCTTATCAATGTAATCTGATAAGAGGTCCTCTCAAAATTTCATGGTGCAAATAATGATATCAATCTATTTTAAATATATCGTTAAATATGATTTAATTGACTCAAGGGTTCATACCATTTGTGCTACTTCATGGTTTGCACTCAAGGATACTCTATTATGCATATCTTTCAAAAGATGCATATGTTCTAGAAATCGGTTTAAGTTAAATTTTCCTGTTGACCATACTTCTTCCACCCAAAGAATGGGTCACATTGTAAGGAGATGCATTAATCCAGCATTAATTTGACAACAATTTGTAGAATTATATAGTCCTTATACTATAACATGCTTTCACCATCCTTTACTTTGGTATAATATGTTTATCACAATTATACCATTTGTAAATTATTTTTGTAGTCCAATCTGAGTTTTCACATAGTCATCCACACTTCGCCTATTTACTATTGGTACATAACAAAATATGCATAGATAGCTTGATCTAGACTCAAGACTCTTTCTTATACAGATGCATAATATCAAGACCATCCCACCATTAACCATTCGATAAATGCATTATTCCTACAAGTCTCTAATACTGCACACACATGTGCTTGCATGGTATAACTCATGGATATTAAGCATATTCCTCCACACTATGGTAACAACATATAAAGTTATCAATGACAAGGTGTAAGTGTAGTATACATCAATTATTTTCTTAGTTAATTACCTTTATAACACCTGTAGAGGTATCAATTTGCTTGCATTATAGTTGTGAATTTGTCCATGCTATCCACCTCTTAGAATAATTTACCTCATTCCTCACTTCAATTCTCCACAAGAACAAGAGTATTTCAGGTGACTTCAATAATATTATAATGTATTTTCATGTAGTCCTAACCATTATTGTGAATATTAATAACACAAACATGCACCTAAGCATACCCATATCCTTAATGAAAATTTAATAAGTAAGAGAATTTCCTAATGACGAATTGAAGAGTGCCTTACGTTCACATTGCTTTTTAATTGCCATATTATCGAACCTTTTATGGTTGATATAATATTATATTCTTGTCCATTCACGAGGCAACTAGCATACTAGCTCCAAGGCTTCTTAAATATTAAGATTTCTTTGTGGTTATCACAAGCATGTAAGTACAATGAAAATTTACATGAGAACAAGCTCCCAACTTGGATAAAGTCATGCATCATGGTATGCACCCTACAAATTTCTTCGAGGTCCCTTCTTTTAAGCAACATGTAGGATGAACTAACTAGTATCAATATATAGCATAGATAACTCGAACTGTAGATTATACCATACTAATTTCTCATGTACCATGGTCTTATAAATGAATGATTTTCGAGTTAACCATAGGTTTCATATGTTTCATAATGATGATTACATTTAGATTTATTAGATGTCTCATACACCCATATATGTACATCCCATGTAAACTTCAGGCTAATGGTCCTATGCAGTTTTCATAATAAGTAAGATGGCTCCATAGCACCAAGCCACAACTACATACTATGAAGCTACCCTTTAAGTAATGAGAGTGAGAGGCATAACAATGAAATCATTCATTATACATAATACTACTGCCCAAATTTCATAACTATAACTAGAACTTCATAAAAAATTAAAACAACAAAATAATTAAATTTTATAGGTAGAAAATTTGTGAGAAATAATTATCCATATGAATTTAACACTTCTACAGAACTCAAAATGAGCAGTTATTAACCCATGCAAGCTACTTTTTTCCACACAGAATTCCCGAGTTTTTTCCAAAAGAGTTTTGAAATCTATGTTGCATGTATCTCAAAAATTTCTAATTTTCCAATATTCATTCATCATGCCTTATGCATAATTTTCCCCTATCCACAAGCAAACATTTTTAGAAACACATTCTTCATTGTTGACAATACCTTAGTTAATTTTTTGACACCACATATGTCCTTCCATTCTTTTTGAACATTTTCTCATTTATTTATTTTTACAAAAATCACAAAAATAACAAGGAATATTTAATTTTATCATATATAACAAAAACTTATTAAAATTGGTATAATCTCATGTTAAACATCATCCCTTTCTTATAAAGTGGAGTTTATAATCCATGGTAAGTCGTTATAAGTCTAATGTGTACATGATAACAGAAAATAAAAATAAATTATTTAACCAAGCGCTTGAGATCAGCTGACTTTTAACATTGACATGGATTGTTCCATCTCTTCCTCTGCACATTCGCTCTGGTTGGCTCACACAAATACATGCAACATCAATATGTTGCATTCCCACTAGTTATACACAACGTCTTATTTTGGATCACACAGTCGTTATAAACAACGTCGATCTTTACAATGATCGACCGAAAATAGATCTCCTCACTCGTTAACACAATTTGTATATATTTATTAATCAACAGGGTTGCACAGACAAGAATAAAGGACGAATACACTTGTTGAATACACAAAAATATATAAAGCAGAACACACAGGGATAATTCATCAAAGAAATACGCAATTACATCTCTTGGCCTCTACGGCCTAACATGCCTGCTCTTCATCTAATGGCCATTGTTTTACATGGTTGTAGGCTACATTTATAAAAAAACAAAAAATAAGGATCAAATCCTCATCCAATCTAATCCTATTCTCATATCGATGGTCCGCCATCGTCATAATCAACAAAAATATATATATACTATTTTGATTCATGGAAGCTTAAAGTATTGCATGAAATATCATAAACTCTAAATCTATGTATCGATGGTAACTACACTTTATCATAAATTACAAAGTCATTATTAGTCCCTGCCTGGGACTATTAGCGTTCGATACGCAGTCAACTGGCTATTAGTTGATGCGTTGACCGCAAATATGCACCGGTTATTTACTAGTTAACCAAAGTTTTGGCTGCGCAGTTTCCTCGCAAAATATTTTTAGCCAAAGTTTTTGTTTGGAGGTCTTATTGCCGGCCTCACGTCGCCCGATGCGCTCAACTTGCGCTCAACTCAATTTATCCTAAGTTCTCCCTGCGCTCTTTCACGCAACTTAATTTAGCCTAAGTTTTTTATCCTAAGTTTTCTTTGCTGCCTGTTGCTCCGTGCCTTCACCGGAATCCATTTGTTGCATGCCGCAAGAAAGCTGCTTGGCAGCTCCGTGGCTTGGGTTCATCATTATCATCAGAGGCTGTCTTGTTTCCGTCTGTTAACGGAACCTGCTCGCTGGTAGGCCCGCAGGCGGAAGGCAATTCCGGCATAAAAGAATCCTCCACAAAGGTCGAGAGCCATTCCAGGTCCGCAAGGGTGTCCATCTGTTAAAAAAATAAAACAAGAAATACAGTCAGACAAACGAAAAAGCCAAAGAACCAAAGAAACCGCTAAACAAAAAAAAATTGCCCGAAAATTCGAAAACTTACAGGAACGCAGAGCTCGGCAGCAGGAAGCTCCTCTGTAACTTGGGTTACCGAAGAATAATTCGCTTCGGCAGAACCAGCCGAGACCTCTGTAGACTCTGAGCTATTCTCCTCGTCGTTCTGAATAGGGGCCCCAATGTCGTCATTTGAAAAGTCGAGGAGGTCGTCTATGTGAAACGCCTCCCCGACGGCACCCCAAGCCTCGGAGCTATCCGGACAGTAGAGCGGGGCAGTCTGGAAATCCATAGAAAAAGGCCTTTGGGCGGGAAAATGAGAACAAGCCGAACAAACCTCTTCTCTCGGGTTTCGAACGCCGGACCTCTATTCTGCGCATTAAACCATGAGGATTTGTGAGAAGGGGCTGTAAAGAATCGCCATGTAAATCACTCAATCAAGACTTCATGTAAACACACACACACACCATATGACTCTCTAAAGAAAAAGGAAAAAAAGGAATCCCTCAACAGGTGCCGTCATGCATGGTAGTACTACAATTCAATACGCCGTCACAGTGCTTGCGTGAATTAAATTCAACAAACTTTTTAACATTTCATTTCTCCCCTTCAAACAAAAATCAAAAGGGGCGACAAAACAGACACAATACAGAGAGCTCAAGCCGAGTGCTCCTGAAAACCCACCTTCAAATAAAATAGCACACAACACACAGAGCAATACACAGCCAGTACCGGCCTCTGGTATTACCTCCATTAAAGCTTTTTAACAGAGATTGTTCATGGTTTCCGGTTAAAAGAAGAGAATAGCAGAGCAGGAATTAATTCATTCATTCATGTCCCTTTAATGATCATAATAATAATAATACCTGGTGGGTTTGCTTTGATTCGAAGTCACGCGTGGGTAAGAATGTGAGGAGGGATGGAAGTATTGAGCAATGGAGAGTCAGGCCGGCAGCGAGGCAGAGTTAAAGAAAGTCCGTGTGGAATAAGCGTTAATGGAAGACTGTTGTTTTGTTTTCTAACACTGTTACTTAATACTATTCTAAGCATACAGAGCAAGCCAGCTTGGACCGCATCCACAGGTCGACGGATTCATTCAAAGCCTTTATTTACTCTAATTTGCACCCCCGGGCAGGGACTACCGCTACGGCAGTAGCTCCCTTGTTA
>APFE030023939.1:0-12413 GCA_000404065.3 Pinus taeda | reverse complement strand
GCCCCATAGAATCCCTCTATTGTTATTTTTGTGTCGTTATATTATTATTGTTAGGTTAGTTAGGTTATATTGTGACTCCTTAGACTCCTATATATATAAAGGAGGTTTTGTCATTTGAATCATCAAAGAGTCATTCATTTGTGTAATGTAAAGGATGTTTCCCCCTCGAAGAGGTTGAATTCTAAGGCATTGATCTATCTTTTCTATATTTTTGTATGCTAGTTTCATAACAAAGGAAATGTTGGAAATACTACATGCACTAATGAAATGAAAATCTTACCTGATGGGAAGACACTTCAATGTAAAAAAAGATAACGATAGTCTTAAATACTTTTTGGAACAAAGATTATCTTCAAAATAACGACAAAAATGGATCACAAATATGTTGGGTTATGACTTTGAAATCATCAACAAAAAAGGAAAGAAACATGATTTTTGTAGATGAACTCTTAATAAAGGATTTGGATTTGGAATCATTGCACTATGCCATTTCTATAATCCAACCTGATTGGATAACTGAATCAAGGGATGAATGGAAGAATGACGAAGAGGTGTGAACACTTATTTAAAAGTTGCAGTGAGATCCTAGTATATCATATACATTTATCTGGAAAAGTGATTCATTATGGTACAAATATAGCTTATATCTATGTAATGATTCCCAAATCAAACAAGAGATTCTTTTGGAATTGTGGAGGGCACTTAGGATTTTTAAAAAGTTACCATAGGGTCAAGAAGAATTTTTTTTAGGATGGCATTAAATCTTATATTCAAAAGTTTGTGGAAAAATGTTTAGTTCAATAACAAAATAAAGTTGTGACGATTAAGATCTCAGGTTTTTTACAACCTTTATCCATTCCAAGTCATCATTGGGAGGAGTCCTCAATGGATTGTATCATATGTTTACCTAGCTCCGTAGGAAAGAGTGTCATCGTGGTGGTAATTGGTTGAATTACCAAGTTCAACACTTTTTTGCACTCTCTCATCCTTTAGAAGGAAGTACAGGTGCTATCACATTTATTGAAAAAATTCAAAAATATACATGAAAACCCAAAGATTACTATAGGTGACAGAGATCCCATTTTCACCAGAATTGTTTGGACATAATTGTTTTCTTGCCTTGGTACTCAATTATCTCACATCTCATCTTATCATCCTCAATCTAGCGGGAAAAAAAAGATAGTGAATAAATGTTTGGAAGGATATCTCAGTTATTTTGTATCTAATAAATAAACACAATGGGTCAAATGGTCACCTTTGGTTGAATGATGGTATAACACTTCCTTCCATATTGTAACAAAAAATACACCTTTTATGGCTCTTTATGAATATCATCCACTGTCCAGCACATCATCTTTAAGAGAAAATTATAAGTTTCAAGCATTGGAATATCACATCGAGCATCAACAACAAGTTCTCCATCTCTTAAAGGATAACCTCACTCTCCCGCAAAATCGAATGAAACAATAGGAAAATAATCATCGCAGTGAAAGAAGTTTTGATGTATCCAACAGAGTATTTTTACAGCTACAAACTTACAAAAAAATGTCCCTCAAGCAAGCTAAGAAGGATAATAAATTATCACCCAAGTACTATGGTCCATACAATGTGTTGCAAAAGAATATTATGGAAAAAAATTGGAGTTGCTTGCATCTTCCCGATTACACCTAGTTTTCCATGTTTCATGCTTAAAGAAGGTTATCAGTGACAAGATCCCAGTTCAAATAGTGTTGCGAGTACTTGAAGAAGAAAGAAAAACCATAATGGAGCTTGAACCATTCATGGAAATAAGAACCCGACAACTACAAAATTGATCAATTTCAGAGTATCTCATTAAGTGGAAGAACTTACCCACTGAAGATTCCACATGGGATGATGAAAATTTTGTATAGAAGAATATAGAACTACTGAAGCATTAGGAGGGGAATGTTAGGTCCCTATGATACTAGTATTCCCCCCTTATTTTTATTATTAGTGTAGCCCCCTATTGTTATTTTTGTGCCCATGTAGCCCCCATGTTGTTATTGTTTTACCCTTACATTACTATTGTTATGTAGGCTATGATTATATTGTGACCCCTTAGACTCCTATATGTACCAAGGAGGTCTTTTCATTTGTATCATCTAAGAATTTTTCATTTATGTAATGTAAATGAGGTTTCCCCCTCGAAGACAATATTTCTCAAGTCGTTGAATCTATATTTTCTTCTATTTTGTGAGGTGGTTGAATAACACATTTTGATTATAGCAGACCTTCGTGTTGTCACATTTTTTTATGAAAATGATTCCCCTATTTATATGTAATAAAATGTGTTTAATATTATATCACAGTTCTTTTGTGTTATAAAATGTTACAATTTCAACTAGATATATGGATGCTTTATTCTATTGCAATGATTAAAGGTGTAATACAGTGGTATAACTATTTAAATGATACAATATGTTAGCTCAATGCTTATATCAAAACATCCTAAGTAAAATATAAAAATAGTTTCAATTAAAAATAAATGTATTTGAATTATAATGATAATACATTTTTTTATCATTATATTGTTTTCCTCCATTTCAATGCTTTCAGAGTTCAAAGAGCGGAGGAATCAACTCTTAGGATCATTTTTACAAGGATGAACTAGTTTGGAAAATTAGGGTCTGAAACCTTTTGAAAGGGATTTGAGGAATGCAATGTTTTTCTGGGGGGTAAAACTTTTCCACTTTAGTGTCGAACCTTTTTTTCCTAATATAAATTCAGATACCTCTCCGTTCATGCAATAATTGTGTCAATTAGAGTTTGTATGAAAAGCTACGCCACTCAGAAGTTGAACTTCCTGTTTTCACCACCATAATTCGAGAGGATGATGTTGGAAATAATACTGAGAGGGGGGGTGAATCAGTATTATCAAGTCAATTATTTTCAATTTATAAAAAGATTTGTATACGCTACTTTAGTCAGATAAAAACAACGTATATACGCAACTTTAGTTAATTAAACTCACGTATAAATTGCAAACTTATAATTTAATTTATTCTTCAGATGTTGATCATTAATATGTATGTCAGGATCATATAAACTATAACCAGGAATAGAAAAATAGAGCAGACAGTCACACACAAGAACACAAGATATAAGGTGGAAACCCAATGTGGGTGAAAACCACCTGCTGCAATTCGTCTCTATCTTCTTTCAATTAGAAACTTATTTTTACAATGATTTTGTACTGGTGCAATATTATACGAGTATGCAAGCTGCTATCTGCAAAAGGCTACTACCTTCTCTCTTTCTCTAGCTTCTCCTGGAAGGGAGTTACAACCCCCTTATCTCTTGTACTAGCTGATGTACTAGTACGTAGGTGCTGACCTACAGAAGGCTACAACCTTCTCTTTCTTCCAGGGACCACATTTCATAAATATTTAGACTGGATCCATGAGTAACATCAATCAAACATAAAGTATTTCTGCATCAACCAATCTCCTTGTACAAACCAATACTGAATCAAACAATCATTTCTCTGAATGTTGTACCGAGAAAACAATAACAGTAACCAGACACTAATCCTGAACCCAGAATACTGCAGCAATAAACAAAAGTAGTTAAATCATATTTTATGAGACATATGCTACTTCAAGATGAAGAACCTGCATGCATACACTTCTATATTAAGGAGAACCAGTGTATACACCTCTTTGAACTATTGAACCAACATGAATACGCGCCTTTGCTCCGCTAAACCTGTGTACAGATCTATAAAAGACAATTTTCCCTTTTCAAGTATTCAGACATCAGTTATACCCAGATTATCAGATTTATAGATCAATTCATGCGCCAAATATAACAGATCAAAATCACACAAGGATGCTTCTTTTCAAGTCTTGAGATTTGACCCATCAACAGAACTTATCCATATTGTAGCGCTCAGGTTCCTCCTTGATTCAGATCCAGCTATGCACCACAAACCAATCACCAATATTCCATATCTTGCTCCTCATAAGATATTCAATGCTTGAGTCAATACCTTTGCCAAAATATCTCCTTCCCTTTTATAGTCTTAGGCCTTACTCAAACCATCGTCCAAAACAATTGAGAACCAATACTAGGGACCCAATACCTGGGTTCAATACTTCAGACAAAATACCAAGGTCCAAAACCATAGGTCTAAATACTACGGACCCAAAAATAAACTTTCTCACATGTACGTGCTTTTCAATGCATGAAATTGCGTGCATACGCATACGCGACTTTTGATTAGCAATCCCGCATGTATACGTGACCTGGTTAAGAGGAACCTACGTATATGTATTTTTCTTCCATTCTGAGAACTTGAACTGTGATCTGCCATCTAAGTGAGTTGCCATCAAGGGTAACACCTGTGCCATAGTGCCAAACTTGTGTCATAATGCCAACAGATGCCATGTCAACCCCCATAATTCATGGAAAGGGGCTAGCCATGTGACTATCATGAAGAAGACTCTAGAAGAGTATATATTGTAACTCTACTAAGAGGTGAGGTAGTCAAACCTAACCATTAGTAAGCTATCGGGCTATGTTATGACCGAGACAATAGGAGGAAAAGGGGTTTTGTTCTTTCGAGTGCATTTGTTCCATAGATGAGAAAAAATAGCCAAGAGGGATAAGAGATAGAGAACACATAGAGGATTTGTGCATTGTAGTAGCTCATATACCAAAATCCATACTTCTTAGTACTCACAGACATTTTTGGTTCAGAAAAAAAGAGCAAAGAAAGCTCACCTTCTAGCTGATTTCTTCTCCTAAAAGGGTTTCCCAGGCCATATCTTGGGCCCAATGTGTAGTTTTATTTCAGTATTCTCTATTTTCTACATAATTTTAATTCACATGCATACACTATTAACAACAATCTCCAAATCAATAAGTCTAAAGAGAAATACAATTGTATTAGTGTAGATTTTGGATTTTTAAGAATAATTTTATGAGATATGTTATGATGAACTATCTAGTGGAGTATGCATTTGAACTAAAAGGTGTGTTTAATATCCATTCATGCACATGTTCATTTAGCTTATTATTACACACCATAAAATATATGTGTGTATGTGTGCGTGCGCTCTAAGACTTAAAATTCTAATAAGAACATAAGTTCTTTTAACAAAAATAACATCATTGTTCCCCTCTACAACACAATTATTGTTTCCATTATTTTTATTGTTATCATTAACAAGAGTTCACAATAAACAAATATAATGCTCACTTATATTTAATACACGGCAATGCTCAATATTATAATACACATTGGTGCTCAATATTATAATACACAATACTATGTAAAAAACACATAAAACAAACCAATGCATAGGAAATTGTGAGCATCAACGTACCTTATTATTTTAAGTGCATAAAACAAAAAACTTCCATTATCTCCTTGATTACTAATAATTTTTAGTTGTAGTGAACATGAAGATAAACCTCTATTATCCACTATGAATGGTTTAGTGAAGTATTTTTTATATATATGTAATTTTTCCCAATCTTATAACACTAAAACCATCCCCTAAGTGAACGGGAACAAGCACAAGATGTTTCTAAAAGGAGGAAAGGGAATCTCAAACTTGAGTGGTATTTTAATTGTAGTGGATCTCTCACCCATGGAGGGGATCAATGCTAGGAAATGATATAAAAATGCATCTCCCTATGTTATTTTATACCTTTGAGGTATCTTTCAAGCCAAAGGGTAGTACTCTTGTCAATTCCCCAAGACTTGTAGTCTAAATATCTAGCATGTTTTGCTTGGAAGGTTAGGGGAATCCTACCCATTGATAGCATGTTTTGTCCCATGAATTAATTTGGACTGGTGATCTCATCATGAAAGAGAAATCCTAGTCACTTGTAGCTTCCCTTACATTTTGGACCCTCAATGGACTTGACCATCATGAAACATCATGATACATTAATATTAATATACAAGGTGAATGTAGGTGAAAGATATTTCTATGTTGATGCCCTGAGAATCATATTCCCTCTTGAACATATTTGAACCATTGATATATGTTTTTAGGGATAATCCTAATTGTTCACAATGATAGATGGACCTTTTCACCATCAACTATGTCAAACACTATGAAACTATATGACTCATTGATTGGTTCTTTGTGGGGAAATTTGGACAATTCATGGCACTTTAAAGTTCTTGTCCTCTTGCTTGCACTAACCACCTACAATGTAGTATGGTCATAAATATGTATTCCATTGGATAATTTGTATTTTTAATCTACTTTAAGCTTTGAGGCCCATTGGGATTTTGTCCATATATTTTCTTGGGTGTCTTGGAGGATCTATGACTTGAAATCCACCTATGTTATAACTATTAAGCCTTTAACCATATCCCATTTGTGCATAAACACTTTAGGAATAATGTTCATTTTAGAATGATTTTCTCTTGGGGTTTATGAAGGTCCTCTTACATCATGGCTATATTTACAATGAGAAGGCATCATATTTACAATGACAAGGCATCAACTCTCCATTTTTATGTTGAAAATAATGTACATTATGGGGGGATTACAAGAGAATAGATACATCAAGGGGGAATTTTAGCAATAAAAATTTTTGGTAGGGAGTATTCTCATGTGATATAATTCAACTCCTTTTATAGTATTTGCTCTCCCCATGGAGTGCCAAAAACTGGAATCTAGGGTGATATGACTAGTGCATTAGTCCATTGAACCATGGTGTTAAAATTGGGCTATGGATTAAAAAATAGTAACCCTTGGAAAATACGTTTTCTTCTCAAGCTCTAGATATTTAATATTCTATAAATTGACTAAAAAAGGATGAAAAACCCACCTAGCTAGCATAAGTAGAAAAATGAGTCCATTAGTTCACAAGAAAATGCCAACGTATCTATGCAAACAAATAAATAATAATGTGATATCCATGCATGGATACGTTTTCATTCTCAAGAATCCAAAAAGGCAAGGTCACACATCCCCAATGGTTGTAATAATTCCCTAATAGGGCATACAATGCTTCACACTTGTTGAAAATAAACTCCATATATTACTATATGGGGTCAATGAATTCATAACAAGGAGCATGAGTAAGAAAAATAGGTGGTAGTTATCTTATTTTTATGGTTTATTTTGTTGTTATAGAATGGTGATATATGGTTCTTATTTTTCTTTAATATTGGGTGATGTTAGGAATTTCAACTTAGGTTCAAGTTCTTCATGAATGGAAAGAGCTATTTCCTAGATGTTTGATACATGCTATATGTGAATGTCATGTTCACAAGTAAATAAAAATATCTTCAAGTATTGTAGTTGGGGATATGATTCTACTTCATCCATTGGATTATTGTTATAAACGTATTTTATCAAATGACTAGCATGCTCAGTAAGACCATGATGGTTCTTTATAGAAGATGGGAGTGAAGAGTCAACATCATACCTTATTTTTGTTGGGGTAGTAGGATATTTATATATTAAATAATATCACTAGTAATTTTCAAATATAATGCATATTATAACATTAGTTTTTTGAGAAGAATTCATAGAGAAGGAATTTATGTTCTTCCTTGTAAGATTTTTCTTACTAACACCAAGATGTGCTAATGGAGAAGGCCATGCATCCTTTTGCATATAATATCTAAAGCTAGGTTCATAAAATTCAAAATTTTGACCATAATAATATGGATATGAGAGACAAATTTCATGATATTCATCTATGAATTAATATACTTCAACGCTAGCCACATTAAAATTAAAACAATCTTCAAGACATTTTACTAGCATCGTCATAGCAATAAAACATTGTAGAAACAATCTACATCCTTTTATAGTATTATATATCTTCATTTAGTTTATGAGTAGCCTATATTAGCACTCTTATCTTCTACACATTTTCAAATTCTTGGATCTTAACTCTTGTTAGATGAACATATTCAATGGTCTCTTTCATCTAGCTTTGTCTACTTGAAAAGAATAAATAGGTAGGGTTCACATGATATGCAATCTTCAGAACTAAACCAACCAATGTGGAGTTTCCAAGTGAAATGTTTTTCCTTGAGATCCAGTAATTGATTAAACCAATTAATGGATACTTTTATATCAATGCTATCAATTCATTTCCCATTGAAGTCACCAATAATTCTCTCACAAGTTGAAATTTCTTCAACAATACATGTTGTTGAATATCATAATTTTCTGTATTTAAGACCTAAAGAATGGATGCATAATAGAGCTACCAATATATTTTTCATTATATTCCAAGAATATTTCTCTCTTTGATAACAAATATGGTCCTCATGTTTCCCCTCAATTTATTTACCCACTTTTTCATTCACAAAGGTGTTGAATTTTGGAGCATGATGTGCAAGTTCATGTTTTTACATTACTTTAGGCCTTTGAGCCAGATCTCAGCTAAAAGATGAGGTATCCTAATTACTTCAACACTATTTTTTCTCTAGAGATCTATCCAATTTTTTTGGTGATGTTGGGTAATGCATCCTAGTAGCCTCCACAACTAGGGAAAACAAAGTATATGGTGTTGTGAACAATATTAGATGGGAAATAGGGAGAAAGAATAAACTATACTAAGCATAGGATTAATTATTTCACCTCAAAGGGGCACCTTAATCACATATCCATCCTTAGAAGATAATAAAATAATGAATATAAGATTAGGAGGAAGTCAAACACTAATTGTTTTTTACACATGCAATCATTAGATTAAAAAAAACGAAAAAGGCAAGGCAAGTAAAAATCCATTAGTCCATTCAACACCATGTGAAATATAAAATGTAAAGGGAGTAAACAAGGATAACATGCATGAGTTTCATTAATTCGATTAGTGGCAAAACTCCTCAATCCTTATTACAAAAGAAAACCTACTAGTTCATTTACTACAATAGAAACTATAGGGTCTGGGACTATATAATCACAATCTTATAGTGTCCATTATTTTAATATAACTAGGGTACCAAGGGCAGGGATTATAAAATTATAAAATTGAGATTGATTTAACCCCTTTGCAAAATATACTGCTTAGTATCATGTTTATAGTGATAGAAGGACAATGAGAGGAGGAGAAAGGATGGAATAAACGTTACTGATGTTTATTAGAAACATATTACTTAATATTTTAGCAACATAATGTCATAGAAATCTTGATGATCCCCCACCAGCAAGGCTCTTAATGAAGTAGTATGACCTCTTAATATTTCATAGGGTCTCATTACATGTGGATATGTGCACTTGAAGTTATTTGAGTTTTTGATTAAGTTAATTTTCTCAAATGATATTACTAAGAACATTGTTACGTGGTGCTCATCGATACCTTTGCAATGGTATATTATGCTCAGAAGCAGATCCTCCTAGATGCGAAGTTATGGCCTATTGAAAGTCAACATTAGCTGGGGTAAAAATTAAAAGGCCAAACTAGAGTGCCAAAACCGAGAAATTGATTGTTAAATATTGTGCAAGTGTGGAGTAGATCCACCATTGGCTTAGTCGATCAAGGGTCACAAGAATGAAAGTAGCAGATTCATTAACATACTTATATGGCATGCAAGATCTCATCCAATCAACAACTTTGTCCACAAAACAATGGATAGATCAATGGAAATAGCATGAGGTTTAACTAGCTCTGCAAGAGACAATTACATATTAAAACATTGATGTATGGTGTTATTCCCCGTTCCTTTTAACATAAAATATTCAGAGTTGTCCAGGCATAACGAGTTGGCCCTCGATGATTCAAACACTATAAATATAATGCCTTTGATGACTTGAGAAATATACTATATATTGTGTTTATGTTTCTTCATGGATCATTTATATGATAAGTTTTGGTGTGATCTAGTGGTGAAGGTCGAGCATACATCGGTCACAATTATGATGAGGGTTGAGCACATTATTATTGTATTAACGCCTGATGGAGGTTGAGCATACAATGATTACCATTATAGTAACTCCATGACACAGTGGAAGGTTAAGCTGGTGGAGATTGAGCATATAGATATCATTGTAGCTTTATAACACAATGGGAGGCTGAGATGGAAAATGTTGAGCATATAGATATCACCACATCTCCAAGGCATAGTTGGCTTCCAAGATGGTGGAACTCAATAATATAGACAAGACCAAATCTCTGTGACATAGTAGGGAGGCTAAACTCATGTAGGCTAACAATATACACAACACCATAGCTTGGTGACATATTGGGAGGCCAAGCTCATAGAAGCCAGGCATATATATGCCACCAAATTTTTTTTAGCTTCACGATACAGTGAGAGGATGAGATAGTAGAGGGTGAGCATATAAACATCACCGTAGCTCTGTGAGAGGGTCAATATCGAAGAGAGAATATATATCAGATATCTCGTATAAAAACCTAGAGCTCTGTGTAATAATGGGAGACCCAGTTGGGGGAGGCCAATGATATATATATATATATATATTATCACCTTAAAAATCTGTGGAAGGAAATTAGGAAATAGCTTTCTGTGACACGTGAAGGGAGAGAACAGTTAATACATATACATCTCTGGTGGATATGTTGTCATTATAATTCGTGGCTCGTAAGTTATCAGAGTCACCATAAGCTCGAATTTGTGTGCCAACATAGTCGTATGTGGTCACCATCATATTTGCATGACATGACTTAGCCATACCTTGTGCACCATATATCTAGAGATGATGGAAAATATACCCACAAAAGGTGAAAGTTAGTAGGTTCATTGAATTAGTAGCGGTAACATATTAAAAATGGATCCTCCTTTATCCAAGCACATAAAGAGTTGTTGGCCCGCCAAATATCCCCCCTACTTTTTAACAAAATGACATGGGTCCAATTAGAAAATTTGAGATTCCCTACTTTAGATTTGCAAACTTGCGATTGTTCAATGTTTCTCGATCTTCTTGTCTAGCTTAATGCTTTTATATCTTCTTAGTATTAGCATGTCGTTTGGTCATTTAATATTGTGACATCCGTTTTGTTATTTATGGGATTATGCATTTCCCCATATGAGTTCTCTTCCTTTCTTATCATTCGATGTTCATTGGATTTATTTTAAGTCATTACATGCCTCTCACTGATCAGTTTAAGGCTTAAACTTGCATTAAAATTTGATAATATCTATCCATTGGTCAGGGTATGCAAATATTGCAACCAATGAAAAATAATAGAACCTATTTCACATTGTAAATCCTATAGAGGGGATTTTACTTCTTCACAACATCAACTTTGGACATAAATTTTGTTCTGATTCTTGAAGCAGTCGTTTTGGTTACTTGATCTTGAATGGTTATTGCACATCAATTTCAACAGCTTGTCTAATTTAACTTCTTCAAGATCTCTCTAATGATTCATGATTCACTTTGTTTCAATGCTTAGTTTCGAAAGTTATATCTTCTAGGGTTGTTTTCTTCATGCTATAAAAGCTTGGAAATATATGTATATATATGTAAATTAAATTTTATATTCATAATTTTTATGAATGTCAACACATACAACCACACACATATTAATAAATACGAATTGCATATATTAATGCACTCTATTATAAAAACATTATATGTGTTATACATATATTACAAAAAAGCATAAAAAATTTAAGCATGGTATATATGGTAGAAAACCAAAAATATAATGTTATTAAAATATATCTAATACACATTATATTAAATCGAAACCACTTTATTGGAAATATCAAAAGTAGTTTATAATGTACATATACACATGTAACCCACGAAGCACACTAGAATTGAATGCATAAATAACAAGGTGAAGAAAACCACAAAAATCAAAATCCATGTGTATCTATTGTATTATATATTATATCACAAAATCCACTTATTATCCCTGTGGTAGTAGGGTATAACGCATTCGCTAATGCGTTGAACTTGAATTAGTGGAGCGTTGACTAAAAATTAAAGAATCAATATGTAAAGCTTTACATTAGAAAATAAATATATATATTTTTTTTAATTTCTAAATTTGATTTAATCACATCCTGATTGGTGTAGAGGATTTGGGTCTTATTCAGCCATCATGATTTTCGTCGCCACTGTCAACTGGGTTTTTGTTGTTGTCATATATTTACCTATTAGAGCTTGTACTGCTAACTCCATCATTGTATTGCAGATACCCAATGAATTGATTGAGAGCCTCGCTGATTTGAAAGGCATAGCATGAGTCAATTCACAATTTACAGCTAAATGATTGCAAGTCCCCATGTTTGAAAACGGGTGGCTACATCGAAATTTCCTATAATATGCAATGTGACTCAAAGGATGAATATAATTATGTAGATATAAATGGTTTAGTTGAAAATATATATTTTTAATCCATTAAAATTAAAAGAAAATTGTTTATTTTTATTATGTTATTGGTTAAATCATATTTTTGGTTTGAAAGTTCAGATATTTTTATTACTTTAAACAATT